>JAXCGZ010017578.1:27500-53821 GCA_037179515.1 Halocaridina rubra | reverse complement strand
TGAAGAACAGCTTCTATTTTTTTTTTTTTTTTTTATGAAGTTTCAGGACATCCTTCTGCTATAATCATTGTTTTTCGACAATGCTGCATTTATAAACAAATTGTTTTATTGTTTCCTATATTTTTCCAAATGTCATTGTGTTGAATATAAAGTACTTTCTGCCCTGTCCAGAGAAAAAGTTTGCATAGTTTATCATTTCCTCTCCTTTATAATTATATTATTGGTAAAACAAAGATTGAGTTATTATATGTTTTGGCTACATGTGGATTTATTCCGTTGATTGTGAGCTGGTTAGATGAAATATATACGTCATAATGGAATAGGTTCTGAATCTCAGCTGAGATTCACACTAGATTCCCACTGACCATTTTTATATTACATTGCAACATTTTAGTCACTTGCTTAGTGATATAGCTCTAATAGGACAGACACCGAGAATAGGGTTCTTAAGACTGTGAAAATTAAATTTTCAAGACTGAGTTCGACCTCTTCAAGGAACGAGTTGCGTTTAATATCTCTTTGCTCTTTTCTTAACAACTGTGGAAAATATATTTTTAGACATGTAACTCATTCAAACAGCTGTAAGCGCTTAATATGACCATTTTTATTTATTTTATTTTTACTGAATGTAATAACAAATCTTTACCCCTAAATGCGACTGAAAACGTAATTAGGATATGAAGACATTTATTAAACGCAATGGCCAAAAATGTCAAACTTCCATAATCAAATAGAAGGTTGTGATGATTTATTATTATTATAAGACTTATGATACATATATAAATTTGTTATGGATTCTTTTGAGTCCAAATAAATAGCTATCTTGATCAGTGGTATGCCATAAAGAAATATCACGTATCCCGTAACTCATTGGGAACAATTTATAGCTTTCCAGAGCAACATATAAAGTTAAAGTTTGCCGGTGTTTTAGTTCCGATATCCATCTGAGATGCTCCTCGGAACGTCAGCCGAGGCAAGCCCCAATCCCCCCACTGTGGTGCCCATCCACAGCAAGTAACCTTCCCAGTAAACAGCTCAAACTCTTGGTCCTGAGCGGGAACCGATCTGTCGACCTCGCGAATGCGAAGCCAGCGCGTTACCACTGTACTAGCCAGAAGGCTATGAACAACAGGGATCAAATAATGGTGCCGCTGTGTGGTAGCCCCTGCCAATTTAGCAGTCTCAGCTAATACACCATAATATGTGTAGAATCTATGAGAGAATATCTTCCCCTCCTGCTTTGGTCTCAAAATGCCCGTCATGCGGTTCACATGTATAAAATCTGTTGAGACTCTTTTCCCAATCAGATTCAGCTACAAGGGGAGCAATGCGGTTTAACTCTGCGCATGACCCAAGCTCGGTTAATTAATTTCAGTATCATATTGCATCCACTAGTGGTACTTTAGGCGAAAACTAACCTTGAATTAATAGTTAGTTATCTATAAAAAAAAAAACAAGGGAAGAGTTACCGAAGAAGAAGAAGAAGAAGAAGAAGAAGAAGAAGAAGAAGAAGAAGAAGAAGAAGAAGAAGAAGAAGAAGAAGAAGAAGAAGAAGAAGAAATTATTGTAGTAGTAGTAGTAGTAGTAGTAGTAGTAGTAGTAGTAGTAGTAGTTTTGACTATATGATGTGTAGTAGTAGTAGTAGTAGTAGTAGTAGTAGTAGTAGTAGTAGTAGTAGTAGTAGTAGTAGTAGTAGTAGTAGTAGTAGTAGTTTGACTATATGATGTGTGTAATATTCAGTAGTAGTAGTAGTAGTAGTAGTAGTAGTAGTAGTAGTAGTAGTAGTAGTAGTAGTAGTAGTAGTAGTAGTAGTAGTAGTAGTAGTAGTAGTAATAGTAATGAGTGGTAGTAGTAGTAGTAGTAGTAGTAGTAGTAGTAGTAGTAGTAGTAGTAGTAGTAGTAGTAGTAGTAGTAGTAGTAGTTTTGACTATATGAAGTGTGTAATATTCACCAACACATGCAGTTTTCAAATAGTAGTCACCGTGGCTCAAGCGGTAGCGTCCGCGGTTATGAGGCGTCAGGTCGAGGGTTCGAGCCCCGTCACGGTCTTCGGTTAGCAAGGACAAGCACTCAGGGTAACGATTACAACTGCCAAATCAAGTCCTTCGCAAGAAGATAACCGTTCTAGCCCTTAGTAGAAAAGAGAGTCCGTAACGTAAAACCGGAACAACATACAGTTTTCACATATACTTATCAGTCTTTAATTTTTGACCAGCAAACTTTACTGCTCATGTCTCCATCTGCTATATTCACAGACCTCTTAAAGCAACTGAAATATTTCTGTCTATCAGATATTTACACACTTTGAGTGCCAAGAGTATCAGAAAAAAAAAATATAGAAGAATGAAAGAGATAAAAGTCGGAGAAAAATTGTATTTCGATGACTTTTTCAATATCCAATATTTCTCTTTGGGTCGGCAGCGTTAGAACCTGTCGACCCATCCATCACTCCTCTTCTGAAATGTACCGTGAAAAATATGGTGAAAAGCACACCATTGTCAAAGGAATTACTGACTGTCTATTGACCGTCTATAAAGATTTTTTTTTTTTTCAGCTTTCCAAATAACGTCTTTTTAATTAAAGAGAAATCCATACGCGATTTCTATCTAATAGTTTATAGTTCACAGTACATTACCATAGCTTCTTTAACGACTTCGAAAGAGAATTCAGTGGCCTCTTTTAATGGGTAATCCCAACTAAATTAGTATATTTAATGAGTACACCAATATATTATGTCTCAGGTTCGAATCCCGGTCAGGAGTAAAATATGATTAACTTTTCACATATGTTAATGTGTTTATTTGATTATATATATATATATATATATATATATATATATATATATATATATATATATATATATATTATATATATATATATATATATATATATATATATGATTAGTAGGTTGGCCATGGCAACAGCCACCCGTTGAAAGACTACGACTGAAGGTATTAGGATACAACTAGGACTGGTCCAGACAGCTCCAGGTTGAGTCTTCTTTCAAGACGGTTCTTTCCTTATGCCTACATCTACACTGAATATTCTGTCGAATTCACTACACATCTCTTGCTATTTCATTAAATCTGACAAGTCACAACACTTCCAACATCTGTCTCTATTTGCCCTCTCTTTTCCGCATATCTACTAGCATTTATGGAAGGTCCACAGCTTTTGGCCCCCAGTACCCGGCATGGAGGGGTGCGAAGAATCTCCTGGGATCTTATTGACTCCACTATTGGCTTGAGGGCAGACACGCCTGGTGTTAGAAATGGGTTTGTCCTTAACCTTGCACTTCCCAATAGATCTGTTTCTTTCACTCTTCACTATTCTAACATTTGTAGTCTGAAAACTAATCTTTCGTCTGTGGAACAGCACTTGGATACTTTCCTCCCTATCCTCCTACTCCTATCTGAATCCCAGCTGTCTCCTATAAATCGCTAGTTTTTGTGAACCATATTGTAAAAAATTATATGGATAATCTCTGCACCCACCACTAAGTGCAAGAAGTGTTTCTGTCGTTGATGGGTAGTATCCAGCTCATTCAATGCCAAAACGGTATCATTTTCTATATTTGGAACGGGAGCTTAGCTTTTACTTCTGAGCTTATTATTGATTAAATTTTAAAAGAAAAGAACTTTACAATTGGTAACTTAGTAGATTTGCCTCTAAGAATCCAATATGTAAAGTTTTTACGTTATCCTTAAGTGTGGCAGATTGGCCGAGATTTTTTTATATGTGGTAGTGGGCACATAAAAAAATAGCTTCAACATATTCCCTGTGTGTCGTAAGAGGCGACTAAAAGGGACGGGGCAAAGGGACTGGGAATCCCCTCCCTTGTATAATAGAGCAAAAGGTGCGAGATTGGATGTGTGATTGGTAGGAGAGGAATAGATGTATTGGCCCTGTGTGAGACAAATATAAAAGGAAAAGGAGAAGTGGCATTTGGTGAGGTGACAGGGAGAGTGTCCGGGGTTGAAAGGGGAAGTGCGAGAGAGGGGGTGGCACTATTGTTGAGTGAATGGATGTAAAAAAGGTTGTGGAATGGAAAGAAGTGTCCTCTAGGCGGATGTGGGTAAGGGTTAGGATGGGTAGAGAATGTTGGACGTTTGTTAGTGCATATGGACCGGGCTGTGAGAGATGTGAGAAAGAGCAGAATGAATTCTGGAATGATATAGCTAGGTGTGTGGATGGTCTGAGTACAAGGAACTATGTAGTTGTGTTGGGTGACTTGAATGCTAGAGTGGGTGATGAAGAGGTAGAGGGTGTTGTTTTAAAGTATTGGCTACCAGGTAAAAATGAGTGGTGAGAGACTGTTAGATATGTGTGTGGAAAAAGTTATTAAAAGGTAATACCTTCTTTATAAAGAAATGGATAAATAAGTATACATGGATAAGAGTGGCAAATGGAAGAGGGATAGAAAGAGCATTGATGGATTATGTGTTAATAACAAAGAGAGTGATTGGTAGATTGAAAGATGTGCATGTGTTCAGGGGCATAGCTGCTGGTATATCTGATCATTTTTTGGTTAAAGCAAAAGTTGTGGTAGCGAAAGAGTGGGGAAATAGTGTGGGAAGATGTAGGAGAAAAGAAGTGAAGGTGGAAAAGTTACAAAAGACAGAGAAATAGCAGGAGTATCAGGAAAGGTTGAAAGTGGCTTATGAGAGGGTGAAAGATGGAGAAGCTGGAGAGATAGAGGGAGAATAGGGGTTGATGAAAGAAAATTTTGTATGACATGCAAGTGTGGTTTGTGGCAAGAGGTTTGTTGGAGGCTGCATGAGGAAGGGCAGTGAGTGGTGGGACGAAGGGGTGAAAATGAAGGTGAAAGAGAAAAAGAGGGGATTTGAGGAATGGCTGCGGTGCAACAGTATGGAGAAGAATGAAAAATATAAAGAGAAAAATGTAGAAAGTAAACGGAAAGTGAATGAAGCAAAGAGGATGTCAAATTTTAGATGGGGTAAGGATTTTGATAGGTCTTATAAGGAGAATAAAGAGAAGTTTTGGAAAGAAACAAAGAGAGTCAGGAAGGGCGGATCGAGGATGGAAGAGACAATAGAAGATGTGAATGGATAGTTGTTAAAAGCAAACGATGCGAGAAAGCGATGGGCTGAATATTGTGAGGAGTTGCTGAATGTACAGGAGGATAAAGAGGCAGATATAGTAACAGTAGGTGGAGTTCAAGTTCCAGTATTGGGAGAGGAGAATGAGAGAGAGATTACAATAGAAGAAGTGAAGAGGGCATTGAATGAAACAAAGCAGGTAAAGCACCTGGAATGGATGGTGTGAGAGCAGAAATTTTGAAAGAGGGAGTTGTAACTGTATTGGAATGGTTGGTGAGAGTGTTTAATATATGTTTTATGTTCCCAATGGTGCCAGTGGACTGGGTAATTGCATGTATAGTGCCACAATACAAATGTAAGGGAGATATACATAACTGTAGTAATTTTAAGGGTATAAGCTTACTGAGTGCAGTGGGAAAGGTGTATGGTAGGATACTGATAAATAGGATTAGGGATAAAATAGAAGATGTTATTGCGGAAGTACAGAGTAGTTTTAGGAGAGGTAGAGGATGTACAGATCAAATTTTTATAGTTAGGCAGATATATGAGAAGTATTTGGCAAAACATAAGGATGTGTGTTTTGCACTTTTGGATCTGGAGAAAGCGTATGATAGAGTTGATAGAGATACAATGTGGAATGCTTTGAGATTATATGGAATTGGTGGTAGATTTTTACGAGCAGTGAAGAGTTTATATGTGGGCAGTAAAGCTTGTGTTAGGGTGGGGAATGAAGTAAGTGAGTGGTTTGCAGTGAGAGTGGGGTTGAGGCAGGGATGTGTGATGTCACCATGGCTGTTCAATTTGTATATGGATGGAGTGGTAAGAGAGGTAAATGCACGAGTACTTGGTTGCGCATTGAAGCTTGTTGATGGGAATGAAAAGGAGTGGGAGTTGAATCAGTTGCTGTTTGCAGATGATACTGTGGTGGTGGCAGACTCTGAGAGTAAGTTGTGTCAGTTAGTAACAGAATTTGGAAGGGTGTGCGAGAGAAGGAAGTTACGAGTGAAAGTGGGGAAAGAGTAAGGTTATGAGGTGTACAAGAAACGAGGATGGTGCTAGACTGAATGCTATGTTGAATGGAGAGGCACTTGGGGAAGTAGATCAGTTCAAATATTTAGGCTCAGTTATAGCTGCAAATGGTGGAGTGCAAGCAGATGTGCGTCACAGAGTGAATGAAGGATGCAAAGTGTTTGGTGCATTGAATAGAGTAATGAAGATTATAGGGCTTGGAATGAATGTTAATAAAAAATTTTATGAGAAAGTCGTTGTGCCGACTGTAATATATGGCTCAGGGCTATGGGGTATGTTAGAAAATGAGACAGAAACTGAATGTGTTTGAGATGAAATGTCTGAGGAGTATGACTGGTGTATTGCGGTTGGATAGGGTTAGGAATGAAGTGTGAGGAGAGATTTGGCAGCTAGAGTAGATATAAATGTTTTGAGATGGTTTTGTCATGTAGAGAGGATGGGTACTGAACGACTACTGAAAAAGGTAATGAAATCGGAAGTTGATGGGAGAAATGCCAGAGGGAGGCCTAGGTTGGGTTGGATGGATGGAGTAAGGAGGGCCTTGAATGATATGAAAATGGATGTGAGGGAGGCAAGTGAGCGTGCTAGAATAGAAATGAGTAGCAAATGCTTATGACGGAGGTCTGATTGGCGTCTGCTGTTATCATGGAGTGCCTTGTACAGGCAACCTGTGGTAGGGGCAGTAGGGGATTTGGTAGTATGAAGCGACGTAAGTTGTGAAAGAGGGGGGAGGATGGGATGTGGCACTCCAGCAGTACCATCCAAACCCTTGGCCAAATCTAGTGTCATTGCTAGAAGAACGAAGTGTAACCAACCACACGTGTTATTTTGCTTGTTTTTGTTGTCGTCTACCCCCCAAAAATTGGTGAAAATGCCAAGGTAAATATATATTAAATATGGCTTTAAAACAAAATTTGCTGAATGGGTGTGAATGTTTAATAAAATCAGGAGTTACCTGCCGTGTCACTGGCTTTCTCTTATATTAAAAACTAAATTAGAAATAAATATGAAGTCGATTCATTGTCTGGGATTGACAATTATGTCATCTTTCAGGGAGACACTATGCTTCTTCCAACCAACTCCTGTCACTCGCTTCTTTGTTCATGTTTAGCATATTACTGTTTTACCTTATCTACCTCAGTTATTCACTTAACCAAAACGCATTTGTTATTGAGACGATTATTACCGCTCTACAAATAATAATAATAATAATAATAATAATGATAATAATAATAATAATAATAATAATAATAATAATAATAATAATAATAATAATAATAATAATAATAAATAAAAAGTTATACAAGAAATATAAGCAAAATAAATAAAAGTGATATTAATGAATAATTTCAGTTACTGTTATTTTTCTGCGCCTACATCTACAGCGAATATTCTTGGATATTCATTACACATCTCTTATTATCACTACACATCTGACAAGTCACAACACTCTCCATCTCTCTTTCTATTAGCTTTGTTTTCTTCGGGCCCAGGTCCGATAAGGGCAGTTTTATAATTTTTACCCGTCCTGGTGTCACACTCCTAAAGAAAAAAGAAGAAAAAAAATTAATAACTAAAACATGAAGCCAATCAGGCCATAGGCAATTATGAGCACAGGACTTCTTCCCTTAAACACAATTAGGTAAATACAATTAGGATTAATGCTTGAGAAAAAAAAAAAAAAACTCAGGAGGCGCACCTCATGGAGCGTATCGAACGTTTCCATGTGGCACCAATAGGCAAAATACCTGAAGGAAAAAATCATAAGAAACGCACCTCATAAACTTGGCCACTCAGTAAGCATATTCGTTTTTGTTTATAAATATTTGAGAGGGTTATTTGATCACCGTTTTCGCATGTAAGACTATGTATAAGTTTTATTCCATTTAATCCTGATTGTTTGTTATGTTGTCTTGTAAAATTAGCACCTGTGAACTCAAGCTTTATTTGTTATTGGTAAAAATTAGTTTTATGCACCCATCCCATTCTTGGAGTAGACTATTTATGGTTGAGATTCATTTTATGCACCCCTCCATAACTTATGTGGTATTATTTCAGCAATGAGGATTAATGGAATATGGCTTATTTATATAAATAAAATAATATATTTCACTAAGAAAATAATAATGAACCCCATATTTACCCGTTGCCGCCTCTCAGTAATGAAGGGACGAATTTAAAAAAAAAAAAAAAGAGCTATTTTGGTTTGTTGACAAAAATTTTCTGAGTCTCTTGGAGTCGTGAACAGTGTCAGGCATATTCGCTCCTAATGAGATATTTTTTTTTTTACTGCATTGGTTGACATTTGAAGCATTTCTATATTGTCTTGTTTTTTTGACTGAGTTATGGGCTGACGTCATTTTAGTTAGGTAATCATTTTTAAGCTTTGTTTTCGTTGGTCCTTTTTAGCCAATCTCGAACATTCTTTCTTAAAGCCATATTTTCCTCTTCATTTCTCTTTCTACTCATTTTTGTATCATGGCCGAACCGATTCGTCCTTGTACTGGCTGTAGTTATGATTATTTTTCCGCCGCTGGGCCATCTAGGCCTCTTATTTCCTCAGAATCAGATTAAGGTGAGTGCACATTTTAACCGTATACTTTATGGGTCACGCCTGAACTAGACTGAAACGAAATCGATGAAGCCCTTTTAGAGAAATCGACAACTATTAGGGTTCATATATTCCCCTAAGGGGACCCAGGGGGCTATACCCCCCAGTTATGGAAATAATAATCCTAAGGGGTTCTGGGGGCAAAGCTCCGATTAGCAGGACACTTTCCCCTAGGTTAGGTCGCACCAAAAATGTGTTTTTTCGACACATCTCTCTTTGAAATTTGCCATTTTGCAAAGGACTTGTTTTGGCAGATGTAATCGTTACCCTGAGTGCATACCCTTGTTAACCTCAGACGTGATAGGGTGCA
Source organism: Halocaridina rubra (assembly GCA_037179515.1). NCBI lineage: Eukaryota > Metazoa > Arthropoda > Malacostraca > Decapoda > Atyidae > Halocaridina > Halocaridina rubra. The sequence continues at coordinate 44,811 of JAXCGZ010017578.1, read as the reverse complement.
AACCCTGAACCTGACGCCTCAAAGTCGTGGATGCTACCGCATGAGCCATACTAACTACTGTATATATATATATATATATATATATATATATATATATATATATATATATATATATATATATATATATATATATTGTTTACTGAGCATTACTTTTATGCACTCTTACCTAACAAACCTACCTTAACCTAACCAAATGTTGTCACGGAATTCAGATATGAATATCAGATTAGGTTAAGGTGTGTTTGGTTTAGATTGGTTAGGGTAGGTTATTCTATAAAGATTAAATAATGCCCATAAATAAACATTAATCATATTTACACTAGAGGAAGGGAAAGTGATATATTTTGTTATATATGCATAAGAATATTTGAATTTTGTGCAGAGTAGTAACCCCAGGGTACTCTAGGGTTATGCATGCTTAAGAGGTAAGTCAGTTAACTTAGCGTAGACTACCTAACCTAACGTATCAATACTGGGCTATTTATATTTACAAGGGACTCTGGGGATTACTCATCTTTACAAGATACGAGTATACTTGTTCATGGTTAGTGTCCTCAGTAATGTTTCCTCTTTATGTTACTTTCCTTTGAGCAGTTTATTTGGGACATAGGAATTGACCAAGTTCCAAGTCCTGCACATCATAAAACAACAATGACATGAATATGCTCTCAAGCTGGTAAAGCTTTCAGCCATTGCTTCCACATTTGCTATGATTTGTAATTATCTATTTTTATTATTGGTAAAGTTGAAGTGTAATGCTGTTATAAATTTTAGTCTGAGGAAGAGAATAAGGTCAAGTGAAATTGTTTTGCGAAGGAGATTAATAGCTAAGCCAACACTATAGAGAACCAATATATCGATTCATAACTCATAGTATCATTACACCCCCCAGCAATACACATTTGGTAAAAGCAAATCAAAATCTGTAAGGAAAGCTACTGGAATGTTTCAGAATAGCAAGGTTTACATACTGTACAGCCAATGGCGGCCGACAGCCGAGAAACTTCTTCCTTCCTTCAGCATATCTAACAGTTTTACCTTATCTGCTATGGTCAACATCTTCCTTTGCCACTTAGGCTCACTACCAGAAGCCTTAGAAGATGAAGGACGCTTCGGTGGTATTGCAGGAGTTGAAATAAAGCAAAAATTTCACAAAAAACACAAGCACATCGTATTAAGAGGCACAACGCGAAAGGCGCACACATGAGTAACTGAGTGGGTGAGGCGAGAAAATGGAAGATGCTGGAAGAACAAGCTTTAATCAAAAAGCCAATCAGACCCCAGGATACAGTTCTGTGATTAGTCGTCTCCCACCCATCAGCCAATAGCATACCTTGTACTATCTTACGTATGTGCGACACTTTGCGTTTTCCAAAACGCAGATACCGGTATCGTATTTTATATGGTGCAATACTGTGAGTTACATGTTTAAATTTATGTATTTTACAATGTTTTACTGTTTTATTATTCTTAGGCTAGGAAATACTTTTTTTTATCAATAAAATACAGGAAATTTTAATATTTCCACTTATCGTGGATTCCCGCGATATACCCAGAAAATCTGCGTTATAAAATCATATGCTTGCCATAAAAACCCGCGATGCACTGAATCCGACGAAGATGAACTGCGATATAGCGAGGGATTACTGTATCTCTCTCTCTCTCTCTCTCTCTCTCTCTCTCTCTCTCTCTCTCTCTCTCTCTCTCTCTCTCTCTCTCTCTCTCTCTCTCTCTCTCTCTCTCTCTCTCTCTCTCTCTCTCTCTCTCTCTCTCGTTTTATATGTGCTTGTATAATAATGTATTTCTTTTGAAGGTGTCATTAGAAAGCTCCACACATATGTGATATTCTGATTTTACTGTTTGATTTTTATTTATGATAGCATGTAGTTTTTGGCACTGAGCTCTCAGCATAGCTAAGGGCACTTGAAAAATTAAAGCCCACTATCAAATCTGCCAACTATGAACATAATTTGCCATTTACCCTCCTAGTTTTTATGGAATACCTATAGTATTTTCAATGAAATGTAAAAAAAAAAAAATTATAAATTTTTTTACAAAATGTGTTATTTATTAAAGCTTTATACTATATTAATTTTTCAGTGTTATTAATATTGTTAATATTTATAGAGTACAAAAAATCCATATTTTTCTTGTACTCTACTGGTTTCAAAAGGAAAATTCTACAAATGTGTGCTTCTCAATTATATTCTTAGAAAGCAAATCAAGGTCTGATCCTAGGAAAACAAATGCTTCTTCAGGAGGATGAAGTGTTTCAAATGCAGGTCGATTTCTAAGGGGGGTCTGGAAGGAGTATAAATGTCTAATTAATTGTGTGTGTATCCCCTTTTATGGCATTAGAAAGTATATATGTAATCTAAGGAGTATGTTGAAACTTATATACAGTACTGTAGTAATCTTATAATCACCTACATTTTCCAATATCAGTGTTCATAGTAAACAAAGAGAGCTCTTTCCATTTTTTTTTTTTTTTTAGTTTTTTCAATTCCCTGCGCACAATACCCACTTAAGGATTATATTATATAGAATAGAATAGTAATGATTCTATGCATCTTACTAGTTATGAGTCATAAAATGTCTTATATAGCTGTGTGAGGTTGTGGGTGTTGCTTTGCCCTCCAATATAGGATAATTCAGTAGGTAAATATTAATTAGCTTTTGCAATGTAACACATTTTTTTTTTATTTGTATTTGTAAGTGGTCAAGTGACCTTTCAGATTATCATGTGAACACCATCTCGTTAAATGACACAGACACTTGGCTATGCATTTATTTGTTTATATATTTGGTTATATTGAAGGATTGTATTGAATAAAAAAAAACCACATAGCTGTAAATACGATTTTATTCTAAATACACAGCTAGCAGCACAGCTGTATATGTATTTATCAAGTGAATGATTTTATTTTTTTATTTTTCTATATGCTTTATTATATTAAAGGATTATATTGAATTAAAAAAAAAGATGTCAAATACATATCTGTTAATACGATTTTATTTGAAATAGTTTGTTGAGCATCACGTAATAATATAGCGTCACGCAGCATTTGAAGAAGAAGAAGTACAGCTCAGTTTACTCTCTCCAGCCATATTGTGTCTCGTTTTCGTCTGTTCTCTAATTCGTTTCACTCATTACAGATATTACTATGTCTCCCAAGCGTAGTGGTGATAGTTATGATGGCAGTGCTACGAAGAAAAGAAAAACCTTCACTATAGAAATTCAATTTGAAATAATAAAACACTAGGAAAAAATTTAAGAGTTTGTGACCAGTAAGATTGGTTTAATTGTTTTAAGAGTCTTTCTAATTTGCATAACCTATGGGTACAAGGTGAAACTACTAGCTAGTGGTGATGAGAAAACAGGAAAAGAGTTTCCCAGTGTGTTAGCAGAATTAATTAGGGAGCGGGGGCTACCGTCCCTTGCAATGTCATTTTCCACTTATAAGTAGACATGTAATACATACACTTACAGTGAACAGATAATAATAATAATAATTATAATAATAATGGTATTAGTAATAGTAGTAATACTAAAATTAATGATGATAATACAGTGCTAATAATGATACTAAAGTAGAGCATTAGCAACATATTTTGCATTAAGATACCTGAAATAGAGATATGAGAGTAAAGGTAACACATTGCACTGTACAGTTTTTTATTACTATAGTGCTTTAATATTTTTATAATTAGTATGCTGTACATGTAGTGTAGTTATACTATATCTTACAATGAGAATTTAGACTATTTCTATAGATTATGTATTGTATGTTCTTTTGCCTCGCCAGACTCACCTGCCCCTGTCTGCTTAAACCTAGGTTTGAATTATAGGTGTGTTCCGACTTAAGTTGAAATTCACTTTAATTCAGCTGTCAGGAATGGAACCCTGACATAAAGCGGGCACCCCATGTACTCTAATACTAAAATAAAACATGATAATTATATTGCACTTTACCTCTGTGGTTGATAGTTGCAGGCACACATGAAGGAGGAAAAGGAGGATCCCCTTTCATAACAACGTCGGGCAACTGTACAGGTATTTCTGGTTAGTTTTTCTCTTTGTTCTTTCTTGCAAGGTGGATCGCTGGCTGGTACTGGCACAAGAAAACTGTCCAGAGATATTGTCTTTTTCTTTGGTGAAAATTTTTTCGGAACTGGGACATCACATTGTCATTTAAAATGTTCACTGCTCTCTTGCTCACAGTTTTGTCCGGGTGATGAGTCTCAATGAAAGCCTGCACATCACTCCAGTTACTAAAAATTTCTTTAAAGTTTTCACTTGAAACCTTTACCCTCTCATTCCCCTTCTCCACTGATTGCTCCTCTTGGATAGTCTTCACCTGTTCACATTGTAACTCGACAGGTTATTCTGTGGTAAGTTCTTGTGTGTGGTCCTCCACTAGCTTCTCGACATCCTCCTTGTTGACCTCCAAGCCCAAACTTATACCCGTAGCCACAATCTGGTTCACTACATTGACAGCTGCCTCCTCCTTGAAACCCTTTAAGTCTCTATGAGCCACACAAACTGGCCAAAGTTTCCTCCAGGCAGACTGCAACATGCAGTAAGAGATCTCCTGCCATGCCTTGTCAGTGAAGTTATGCAGTGAAGGATATGGAAGTGGTCTTTCCAGAATTCACGCAGGGTGAAATCCGTGTCTTTGATGACCTGGAAGCACCTCGAAAAACCCTTTGTATACAGTTTCTTAAAAGAAATGACGTGCTGGTCCATGGGATGGAGGAGAGGAGTGGTGTTAGGAGGCAGAAATTTGACTTTTATGGGCAGGAGTGTTTTCCATTACCAGAAGACACTATAAGAGCAAAGCTCTTTCCTCTAGATATTTCTTGACAGCTGGCACAAAAACTTCATTCAACCATTCTGTAAAGAGGATACATGTTACCCAAGCCTTGCTATTCAACTTCCACTTTACCGAAAGTCTAGCATTCAACACATTATTGTGCTTAAAAACTCATGGGTTTTCAGAGTGGTAGACTAAAAGAAGCTTAATCTTGCAATCCCCACTTGTATTAGCACACAGTAAAAGTGAAAGCCATCCTTCATTGGTTTGTAGCCAGGCAATGCCTTCTCTTCTTGGATTATGTTGGTCATTCTAGGCATTTTTTCCAAAACAGTCCTGTTTCATCACAGTTAAAACACTTGCTGCAAAAATTAACCTTCACTTTCTATAAATCTGGCAAATTCTACCACATAGGCATGCACTGCCTTCTGGTCCAAACTAGCCTCCTCTCCATGCCTACCAACACTATGAATTCCCTGTTTGTCGACAAAATTTTTTAAAGCAGCCTCTACTTGCTTTGAATTCATCAATTTTAGTGCCGCTAGCATTCGGAGTTGTTGCTATGAAATCATAGTGTAACCGTAGAGCCTTCGCGCATATTATAGCCTTGCTCACACTTTCCAGCAAGCTCTTTTTTCATTTATCCAAATTAACGATAATTTTTCTTCTTCTATTACTTGAGACTATGCTTTGTAATATAGTCACTCCTTTAGCTGCGTTAGTTGCCTTTAAGATCTTTTTATTCTTTAGAATAGTACAGATGATTAATTTCACCATGTCACACTGCTTGGTGAGATCAGAAACACAAACGCCATTCCCATGTTTACCTATTATTTCTTTCTTCTTTACCAGAGTAGTACATTTAGGCTTTTTAACGTCACTATCATTGACACTTTTCACTTTTTGAAAGTCTACAACAAAAAGACGAGCGATCTTCATAGTGCTCACACCAATGCAGACTTGAGAGTAAACGTGGATGCCTCGGCGGATGTGCGTGCTTATATGCGTTTGTACCTCAAAGAATTGTTTGGTTGTCGATTCAAAATTTGGGTTGCAGGTCGATTTGTTTATGGTTGGATGGGTTTGTATGTGGAGGTTCGACTATATGTGAAAGAATCCCCTGTTTGCTCTTGAATGTGTGAGGAATAATAAAAAAATACAAAATGTAGCATTTCAGGTAATCACGTATTTAGTACTTTATTTTATCAATGTATAGAATATCGACTCATATTGATGTTGACCATTATAATGCTCTTGCTTAGAAGGAAAATGTATATAAAGCTTCTTCGCTATTCCACAATTCTTCCTCTTTGTTCATTGCTTTTGTATGCTTTAGGTTGCAGTTGTAGCCTTAACAAAGCTATGCTTTTACAGAAATCTTATATTGAAGTCTCCCAAAGCTTCATGGATACACTTTCATCAATCGCATAGTGTGAACTGTGAACTTTTTTATTAGGTAAAGCTTGGCATAGTATTTGATGAAGAACCGTGGGGAATTTTGAAATTACACCATGTTTATAACTCTTGTCAGCTCATTTTGTTGGATTATTTTCTCTCATTGTTATATATACCTTTATTCGGATAATGATTGATCTGGCATCCCAAATAATCCAAGTTCAATCCCACTTTGTTTTAAGATGAAAATATCAGTGTCACATACTCTGTAGAGGCTGTGGGATGGATTTCAGTACCAGCTGTTGTGCCCTAGCCACTAACATTTTAGCAGGTAATATGTGTTCAGTGGAAAATGAAGGTTTGAGTAGAATCGACTGCACCATGAGCTCAGGCACTAGAATGAACATGCATACTAGTCCTGAAGCTCTACACTAAAATGAAGAGAGCAGAAAGGCAAGGTGTAATGAAGACTTCATGTTCATTGAATTTTCTTGTCTTATAACTTGAAATGTAATTTTTGTTTGAATGGTAATGCATTAATTGTGATAAGCAAAATTATTTTTATTTGATATAAAGAGTTATTTGTATAGGTTCACTCTTGAGTTGCTTATGTATTTTATTAGTTTTGTTAATAATAGTAATAATAATATAATAATAATAGTGCAAGGGGTCCTCGACTTGTGTTAGAGTTCTGTTCCTGAAACGTAATGTAATCTGAATTTCAGCGTAAGTCGGAATGCATCAAAATAAACACTTATGCTCATGCAATAATAAAGTTTCTCCCTTTCCCATGCATTTTGCTATCTCTAATTTCACTTCCATGGTGATGGCTCTCCTTTTCTTCGAAGCGCTGCCATCAGAAGACTCTGCTTTATGCTTGGTATAATACAGGAAAAGAATTTAAAAAAGAAGCATAATAATTTATGGGTGATGCGTTGTAGCCACGAAACATTGTAACTTGAGGACTCTGTAAACCGAGGACCTCCTGTGATGATAATAATAATAATAATAATATATCTAACATCTCACTTAACCATTGATGTATATTTATAAATTGTTTAATATTTTATTTATTTATTGCTTAGAGCTCTTATTCTATGCTCTATATTATTCATTAGTGTGGTATATTATTAGTGTATTATTATTATTGTTAGTATTATTCATTAGTATATTAATTGCTTATATTACATACTCGTATTATATCTACACTCTTATTGTGTTACAGATGTGTTGTGGGTCCTTGTATGGAATAAATTGAGACAATCCATGATTGTTTAATTCAATGGCAATGAGAAAAACCATGATGTCTAGTCTCTTGGAATTAATTGCCACAGTTCATCATCGGTAGACCAGATTAGTGGCCTATGTGGCTCAAGAGATTTGATATGTGTCTGGCCATGAATATTACTTCAGTAGCCAGGAAAAAGGCCCTTCTCCTTCATTTTGCTGGTCCGGATGTCTTTGATTGTCACGGACTTTGCCATTGAGCTCAGCTAAAGGTGATGATGTGTATCAGGTGCTGGTGTCGCAATTTAATGCTTATTTTATCCCAAAAAAAGAACATTGACTTTGAATGTGATGTGTTTTGTCAATCTAGACAATTGGAGGAAGAGTCGATTGACAGCTCTGTGGCCCGTCTTCGTAAGCTGGTTGTTTCTTGTGAATTTTCTGATGTTGATCGGGATTTCTGTCAGTAATTAATTGCGGGTGTTAATGTATCCAATGAAGACACATTCGTCCTGTGAAGACATCAGACTGGGCTGCACTTGTGTTTTTTTTTTTTTATGAGTGTGAAGCCATATAGTTCTGTTCGTCTGTGGAAGTTATGATTTAACCGTGAATAAGGCATGTAATCTTGATCAGTACCCATTACCAGTATTGGATGATCTATTGTCAAAGTTAGCTGGTGATAAGATTTTTACAAAACTGGATCTCAAGGATGCTTATTTACAGGTATGCCTGGAGTTATTGTATTCCTGGATGACATCTGTATCACTGGAGCAGACAGAGAGCAGCATGACAAGAGATTGTACCTTATACTTTAGCATATCACATCTGAAGGGTTGAAACTTAATGCTAGCAAATGTCAATGAAATAAGTCAACGGTGACATATTTGGGATTTAGGATAGATGTGGATAGTGTCCATCTTGTTGAAGAGAAAGTATCAGCTATTCGTAATGCACCAGAGGCTAAATACTTGACTGAGTTGCGGACGTATTATGGTCTCTTAAATTATTATGGTCGGTTTCTCCCAAACTTAGCCAAGGTAGCTGCACCATTGTATGAATTGCTGCTGCTGAACTGCAAATGGCCTTGGAAGCATCAGCAAAGTGAAGTCTTCAGACAAACAAAGTCCTTGGTATGTTCAGCTGCTTGTTTAGCACATTTTGATAGTAAGGCAGAAGTCAATGTGTCAGCTGATGCTTCACCATATGGTCTTGGAGTAGTATTATCACTTGTGACAGTTGCAGTCGAAAAAGTTTAATTAATGTTTGCTTCTCGTACATTGTCAGATGCTGAATGTAACTATTGTCAACTAGATAGGGACAGTTTGGCTCTGGTTTTTGCTGGAAAAAAAATTCATTATTATCTGTATGGTAGACTATTTGTTTTACTTACTGGTCATCATCCTATTTTTGCCTTACTAGGACATGATATACCATTTCCAGAAGCAGTTTTGCCAAGAGTGACACATTGGAGGATAAGTTTAAATTCTTACCAATTCAAACTTGCTATGTTTTGGAAAGAACAACTGTCCTTCCGATGATTTAAGTTGTCTTCCTTTGCATTTAAAGGTTGGGTATGTTCCAGCAATTTGGGAAGTCGTACATATGCTGTCTAAGGTTGAATAAAAGATTGTGCGGTTAATAGGTGTTAGATCGTGGACTGAAACATATCCCATTTACTCTTCAGTAGTTCGCTTCACTAGACATAGCTGGCTATCTGTTATACCTTTAGCTGCTAAACCATTCCACAAATTCTATTTAGAACTCTCTGTTGATGATGGCTGCCTGTTTTGTGAAAGTAGGTTAGTAATTCCTACTTCTGGGGAACATCATGTCCTAAGAATCTTTCATGGAGGTTGTCCCGGTATGACTGCTATGAAATCAATTGCCAGAAGCTATGTTTGGTGGCCTTCAATTGAAAATTTTTTTTAATTCATGTGAAAAATGTCAGTCAATGCAATCAAACTGTCATTCTGCAGTAATGTCATCATGGCAAGGTCCTGAAGGCCCTAGGTGTCACATTCATCTAGACTACTGTGGTCCAGTGGATGGGAAGATGCTTCTTGTTGTAGTTGATGCATATAGCAAGTACCCAGAGGTTTTCATTACTGGGTCTGCTTCGAAAGCAACCATTGCTTCCCTTAGAGTTGCTTTTGCATCATACTGTCTTCCCAAAGTGATTGTTTATGACTATGTAACCTGTTTTACAAGTGGAGAGTTCAAGAAGTTCTTGTCTGTTAATGGTATTAAGCAAAGTTTTGCACCTCCAAGACATCCAGCTTCAAATGGTGAGGCAGAGGTAATGGTTAGAAATTTGAAGCTTGGGTTGAAGAAGCAATGTAAGAATTTGTTGCATATTAAATTGCCATTCACCTCACTCAGCCACAGGTAAAGCTCCATCTGAACTTTTGTATAACAGGAAAACTCGTACTCATCTTGACCTACTCATTACTAATGATAGTCGAGGGAAGGTGGCTGTACCTTCAGAGTCAACAGATTCAGTTGTGGTTCAGCCCAGAGAGATTGCTTCAGAGTCCTGGGTTGCTGATGAAGCTGAAGGTAGTGTTCCAGGGACTGGGCTTTCTCCAGTTAGTGAAGAATCTGTACCCGATATTTCTAAGCCACAGTCACTGGCTTTAGCTCCTATGGAACACTGATCTGATTTATTGAAGTGCAATAACTTCCTCTCTTCTAAGAAGATCCCAATGTCAGATTTCCAACAAGATTGAAGACTATGTTTAAATAATTGTGATAAATTTGGATTATATTAGGGAATGTATTGCAAATACAACATACTTGAGCTAAATGTATTGTCGGATTGAGTGGAGGTATTGAAATTATATTTGTATTTTATTTATATTTGAATTGATACTGCTTACATGACATTCATTGTGTATCTGCTTGTGTTACTCTTATAATGTAGTTATATATTATTCTTGTTTTAGTTGCATAATTAGAGACTGTATATACCAAATATCTAAGAGTGAGGGAATTGATGTATAATTTATAAATTGTTTAATATGTTATTTGGTTATTGTTTATAGCTCTTTTTCTGTACTCTTCATTATTCATTAGTATGGTATATTATTGGTGTAATATTATTATTCATTACTATATTAATTGCCTATATTATATACTCTTATTATATCTACATTCTTATTGTGATACAGATGTGTTGTGGGTTCTTGTATGGAATAAATTGAGACAATCCATGATTGTTTAATTCAACCATATTATCCCAAATAAAGATACAGCTTGCTTTTGCTACAAACATTGGAAATATAGGCCACTTCTATTATATTTCAGAGGAATATTTGTTTTCCTAAGCGTAAAAACTAATATAAAAAAGAACTTAATTGATTTGTAATTTGCGTGTGATTGAAGGCAGTTACTACAGGCACTAATGGATTTGCAGTGTAAAGCCTATATATACAATATGACATGTGCTGCTGATCGCATGCTTATAACCCCTGTTAAAGACTGTCCACGCTGAGTATTTAGCATGATATATTTACCTTCTTTTGGTTTCATCTGTTTTCTAGACTTATTTGGTCTCATTTATCAAGTTATTTTATGAGTTTTTACTACTATATCTTTAATTGTAGAAAAATGGTACCTAGAACCATCCAGGAGGTCATGAGGTCAGATTTTCAAAGTGACTTAAATAGTTATTCTTTGCCTGAGTAACTTGGGAATAAGAAGGATATAGTAGTGGTATCCCTCGTGTAGTAGCCCTTCTACTCTTCAGGCCTAGTTAATACATCATTAGCTGTTTGAGGTCATTGTGTAAATGTATCTTTACGGGCTCAGAAAAACGGAAAACTTTTAACTGAAAAATACTTGATTTTCTCAAAATCAACTATTGGGAAAGATATATTTGTGGAATTTTTAATTTTAATTGAAAGAAAATGTAAGAAACTAAGAGAAGTAGCCAGACTTCTCCGAATCCTACCTTTCTTACCTCTTATGTTAAACGTTTTCTGGCAAAATGCAAATTCATCGAGGGAGGAACTGTCATTTTCTTCCTCCCCTATCCCCTTTAGCCACTTTTGGTGTTAGACAGAACATGTGAAGCTAGATCTCCCCCCTTACAACCATAATTCCCTAAGTAATACCATATAGATTCGCCTTTAGAGTTTAGAAACACTTTAAATTCTAAGTAAATTAAACCTTTTAGCAATACAAATATTGCCTGAGATAATGTTTACTTTGTAAGAATTCTATTTGCTCCAGAGAGAGCGCGATATTGGTGTTCTTGCAATAATTGCCAGTCGACTGAATATTTCATGTGTACTTGTCCATAAAACCCTCATAACTGGCTATCTTTGTTCAGAGTGGTTCTAGATCGCATTTTGGACTAGTCCTGCACCATCTCCCAGAATAACGTGGCATCGTGTCTTTTAGGCTGACTACCAGCCATGGATGGTCTTGGGTTGGTTAGTGTTGAATATTTCCAAATCATTATAGTGTTAATTTTTTTAACATTGATGCTATAACTGCAAGCACTTAAAGGCTAATGGCAGCTGCAACAAAGGAGTAAGGTAGCTAAAGGCCCGAAGTATTGTCAGCATCCTACCCCTGCATCCTATTGGGTTGCTTTCCATGGAAAACAAGGAATTCAAGGGTGAAAATCCTTTCCTCCATCACTAAGTATTCCATTTAGTCACCTCATATAAGTCTTTGGGCATAGAAGGATGAAGATCTAACTCCCTAGACGATGGATGTATTAATAATGCTAATGATATCTATAGTGTACTCCACAATATTTATTGATATGCACAGCAAAAATGGATCGCATTTAAGTATAACGGAGCTCTTTTATCATTGTGAAACAAAAGAATCATCATTACAATGAATAATTTTTCCCATCGTGTTATACTTAAAATTGGTGAATGAAAATATTTAGTCCTCCAGAACCTTTAACTATGTGATAATTATTTGCATAATAGAAAGATGTGAGGCAAACACTAACAATTTGCAGCACTCTCTAAACATGATGTGTAGGGTCTGTTAAATTAGAATGAATATATCATTTTGATAATTTATTTTTATATGTTGAATTATTGATTTAAAAGATTAAGCATATCCTCAAGCATTCTTATACTGCGGCTTTATATATGTTCAACTTTTTCTTGAACATATAGTTTTGCCATCTAGATGATACTATATTTTATTTTTATAATAATAGATAAAATGTGAAATTGCAACTTGTTGATTAAACTGAGAATACAGCATTAAAGAGTCGTTCTTTGAGGGAGAGAAAAGTACTTAGTAAATATGGTGATAGTTCCCAAAAATAGGAAAAATTAGGGCTCTTGCATTTTGAAGAAAGCTTATAAGAAGCTTCCTGTAATTGAATCTTCAAACTGCTCCTTAACATGATTACTCTTTATTACAATATGGCTTTTAAAATTCCATATCTGAGTTTTAAGCAATGTGGTTTTAACCTTTTTGTCCCCAGAATCACCTTGATCTTCTTGATTGCATGTAGTATTCGGAACTTTTCAATTTCAAAGAGAGATAGGTAAATAAAATTAACAGTAAAGTAAATTTTTACATATCAATGATAAGTTCAAATATCTGATTGACTGCTGAACTAATATATTATCACTTATGTTAGAGTTATGGTAATGTTCTTAAAAATAAGTATTGTAAGTGTGATGAGTGTTTTCGTAACATAGCATTCATATATTAGATATGCTTTTATAAATTAGCTTTTCTTTCTGCAGATACTCATTTTCTTCATATTGATGGTGAACCATGAACCAGTTTTGGCTCTTGGTAAGTATAAGATTCTAATTATAGTGGTATTTACGAGACACTGAGGCAAAGCGTAATTCATCCTTGCTTGCGAAACTGCATTTTTATTTTTTCAATGAAAAAATAAAAAAATTTATTAGTTACATTTTTAGTTTGAAGTTATGCAATTATATTCTTTTAATATTGGAAGGGAATGAAATGTCACACTCTAAGATTAGTATTTCACTACTACATAGACATGTATACTTAAAACTTGGAATTTTCTATTTAAAAAGTGCTCTGCCTGCTCTTCCACTGTAAGTATTTTAAAGATGGAATTTTATGATGGAGAAGCTCTTTTTATACTTTTCTCTAAATGTAATAAATCTAGCAAATCTACTTTCATTGTAATAGATTTATGTGTTAAGATCTTGAAAAGCAAAATTCAATGTAATTTTCATTATCAATGTATGCATATTGAACCTTTACAATATTTTGTTCCTCTCTTCATTGCTATATACTTTAATGATGTTAACTTCAATAAACACCCTATCCTTGTAAACATTAGGAAATATTATACATTAGGAAAGTTAATTCCTCTCATAAGTATTCAGTGTCATGCCACTTTTAATATTTAATCCCAGAAATTACTTTTTGCCAATTTGACATCTGGCGAAGCAAGATATATATTAAGTTATCACTTGATGATATGTATGTTGCGTTGTTTTGCAATGTACAGTACAGGAGTGTGTATTTTGGTTATAGTTAAATAACTGCAATATGGACATATTTTCTGTTTACGCTTATATCACTTTTAAAATGCATGCTCAAAGTGAGCACTTTTAATGACTGGATATCAAGAAAGTACAAATTTTTCTTAGCCTTGATGTGTAAATCAACTTTATTTTTTCCTATGAGCCGTGGAATTAGTGAGAGTCCTATTGCATGTTTTGTCGTAAAACTTGTGTCATTGCATATCTTACATATTTAATATTATAAACACACCATCTGGCCACTTTTTTTTATTGCTTAGAGCAGTTGAAAGAACAGTCTTATTTTATGCTTATCCATCAGAGGCACTATTTCACTTTCACTCAGGCTGACTAATTGCCAAGGGCATGCCTGTGATGGACTCCTCTACAGTCTCTTTCTTTTCCTCATTAGATGCTTCATAATGTGCAAAGAATTAAATTCCTGCTGTTTATCTCTTGGATGTATGCTCAGTGCAATTACAGTGAGCTCCATGAACTGTATTTAGTGAATTCCTTTATAATCTTATTTTAAAAATTAGTGAAGCTGTTATTTATTTTTAATTTTCACACATGTGCATACTCACCAGGAAGGCTAAAGAAAATCCCAAACTTTTCCATAGCTTTATCAGAGGAAAACTGAAGGTAAAATAACAGGTTTTAAAGCTTAAGAGAGCAGATGGAAGCATCACTGAGACGGATGAAGAGATCTGCAGAGAACTGAACAAGGACTTTCAGTCAGAAATTACAGTAGAAAATACCCCACCCCTTCACATCACAGAGATAGAAGCTCATGGGCCGACATTAGAGAACATCATCCCCACAGATGTATGCAAAGCGTTCATGGAATTAGTTGTCCATTAAGCTACAGGTCCTGATGATATATCCCCTTATATACTTCAAAAATGTGCAAATTCAATATCAGCGGCACTAAGTATCATATTTAAAAATCGGAGGAGTTAGGGGAGATTCCAAGATGCTGGGAACGAGAGAACGTGATACCTATCCTTAAAAAGGGAAGGAAGGATGCTGCTCTAATCTATAGACCTGTTTCCTTGTCCAGCATAGTTTGCATAGTTATGGAGAAACTACTAAGGAAACATATCTCTCAGCACTTGGAATCCTTCAACTCTTAGTCAGTGAAACAACATGACTTCAGAGAAGATAGCTCAACAGTAACAACTTATTAGAACTTTATGATGAGGTAAGCCGAATCTTACAGGTTAAAGAGGGCTGGGCAGATTGCATATTCCTAGACTTCCAGAAAGCAGTTGACACTGTCCCACACGGGAGCCTTATTAAGACGCTGCAAGCAATGGCAAGAATAGGTGGAAATGTCTTGAAGTAGATGAAAGCATACTTAGAAGGAAGGGAACAGAGGGTTAGAGTAAGACACTCAGTGTCTGAATGGAGAAGAGTTAGTAGTGGAGTTCCGGCATGGTTCAGTTTTCTGATCACTTTTGTTCTTTGTATATGTAAATGACCTACCAGAGTCTGTAAATTCATTAATGAATATGTTTGCAGATGATGCAAAGATTGTGAAGAAAGTAAAAAAAACGAGAACAATAGTAGAGAACTTCAAGAAGATCTAAATAGTCTGTATGAGTGGTCAGAAAAGTGGCTAATGAAAATCAATACTTCAGAATGTAAGGTGATGAGAATGGATACAAGTGCAAGAAGGCCAAACTTGACTACTCTGTGGTAGGAGTAGAACTTCGAGAGACAGAGAATGAGAGAGATCTATGAGTAAACATACTGGCCGATTTGTCTCCAGAAATGCATATAAATGACATGATAAGGCAGCATATGTTTTCTTAGCAAATGTATGGGTAGCCTTCAGGCACATGGACAAGGAAATGTTCAGAAATATTTATATAACCTATGTGCGGCCAAAGCTTGAATATGCAGCCCCCTTTTGGAATCCGCGCTTGAAAAAGCTCATAGTTAAGCTGGAAATAGCTCAAAGACATGCCACGAAACTGGTGTCAGAAATACGCAATCTCAATTATGATGAGAAGCTGAGGGAATTAGAGTTACCATCACTCAAAGCTAGAAGATTGAGGAGGGATATGGTTACAGTTTTTAAATTCCCTCATGGTTATGACAGAGTGGATAAGGGTCAATATCTTGATATGGCAGGCACTAGAACTATAAGTCATAGTTTGAAGCTTTGTAAGAAATCTTCTTTGCAGAATGTAAGGAAGTACTTTTTTCTTGTAAGAGTGGTTGATAATTGGAATTCACTAACGAAGGAGGTAGTTAATGCTATCTCAATCCATGGTTTTAAGGACAAGTATGATAAGTATCACTAACTACAAAATGAAACCTACCAGAAGAGGGGAAGTTGCGAGCTTGGGGTTCTTTCCCGTAAGCACAATTAAGCAATTACATGCACTCTAAGAATTATAAAGAACTAGGGATCAGTGTATCGGCAAATTTGTGTCTGGAACGGAATATATATGGTATTACAATGGCATCAGATGCATTCTTAGCAGCTGAAAGGAAATTCTTCATACATATGGGTAAATAAATGTTTAGGTATATTTACATAACAAAATTGAGACCTACGATTGAATATCATCACCCCTCTATAATATGTATTTAATAAAGCATATTAACAAGCTGCAGAAAGTTCGTGCTTGATGCAAAGCTGGTTCCAGAGAGGTCAGATTTAAGTTATGAGGGGAGGCTGAAAGAGTTACACTTGCCACCACTTGAAGCCAGAAGAAATTGGGTAACTGATAACTTTATTTAAAATTCTCCCGAATTATGAGTATAGATCTGATTTCTCACATTAAATGGTTGTTCATTGCTAACACACTGATATGGCATAAGTCTTTCACTTATGATATGAAGAGTATAATACATAGTTTCTGAAATGAAAGGTATATGTTTTTTACTTTATTGTAATTTTTCAGGAACCATATGCAAGGAGGTTAGCATCTCAAGACCTTGTTTGTCAACGTTGCCCTTGCACAGCAGCTCTCAGAACAATGCATTGAAGGCCCTTGATTGCTTAAGTGCATGTGATTTTGAGGGATTCAAGTATGCAGCTGTGTCGCAGGGATCTTATTGCTTCTGTGGCAATGAGGGTATGATAGAGTTTGGTAACAGATTTGATTTAAATTTGTGTTTCTGGAGAAGAGTTCTTGTATTAAGCTGGATTGCTTTCACTCATAAGATTAAACCTTGGAGTAGATGTTTAAAATGCCATTTCTCTTGTTAAAAGTGTATAAAAAGAGAGCAATTTCTGCTAATATACCACATTTTTTTGCGAAAAAAAGATAATAATTTTCTTGTTGTTTAAAGAGAATAATAAGAGTGTCTGTAGTGGTGATCTATAAAAAATATAGCAATGAATTCCATTAAAACTTTTTGCTTGACAGT
>JAXCGZ010017578.1:0-22500 GCA_037179515.1 Halocaridina rubra | reverse complement strand
TGAATCCCTCATGGATCCGTTTTATCACCAACATTGTTTAAGCTATACATGCACTATCTACCCACTCCACATTCACCCAAGTACACTTCACTTCCTACACAGATTACTTAGCATTGGCAAATACACATCAAAGCACAACTACAGCTGCAGATGTCCTCCAGCCTTACCTCAACACACCACATGAATGGTTCACCACAACTAGGCTTAAGATAGCCCCAGCCAAATCCACAGTTCCTCCTCTCACAAACTGGACATTGCTACACCATTACATGCCACAACTCACGATAAACACCAGCCGTTTAACACATACTTACACACACACACCCAAAATCCTTTGTGTAACAAACAATACACCAATGTCATTATTGCAACATATCAAGAACATCAAAAACAAATGACTTAATGTCTTCAGATTACTTTCAAATGCAACATTTGGACACAGCAAAGAGATACAACAACAATATTCAAACAATATATGCACTCAGTGATGGACTATTCAAGCCCTGCTTGGGCTTTTGATCTCAGAAAAGTACTTTAGAACACCCCACACACTATACTAAACAGAGCACTAGAAATAATCACAAGCTGCATGTCTACTGTACCTACAGACCACTTACACCAAGATACCAAAGTCCTCATTATCAAAGGCCATCTAGAAATGAGAAACACACGAATACTTGCTGTGGCTTCCACAAACCAACTTCACTTACTGTGCTATATGGCAGAACACCAACATACACACACACCAAGGAACATTAAAACAATACCTAACACAAGCTATTACACACTCTCACTATCATTTCTCCTCCCTCCTACCCAAACCAGCTTCTGCAAACATATCTATGCCCAGTTAACTCGTCATTTCATCCAGTTACTTAATGGCAGCACTGTTACATGCACGACTTCCTGATATCCATTCCTTGGAATCCTCCTTTACCTGTAAGGACAGAGTCCATCTAGACAGGTTGTGATTTGGCCACCACCCAATCCTTCTGAGCCATCAAAAGAGGCTGGAGACTCTGTCAGTGATGCCTGTTTAGGACATAACACATCATACAGTTAAACAGATTATGGAAGACTACAACTTTCAACCACATATGCCAACAACACAACTTGTGCTTCCTTAGAGATTTGTGGAAAAGACTGGGATAATCAGTGGCCTTCCTTAGTGAGGCCGATCTGTTTGGCCAAACAGCCTTGGGAACATCAACAACAAGAACATTATTGTTGTTAGCAAAGCTTAAGCAGATATAATACCATGCCATCGTGATTCCGTTCTCAGTTGATGGTATTCTTATTTAGCCTGCTGAATTGACAAGAAATACCTAAAAAGCTCTGGCAAAGCTGTGTTATAAGTCATTGCATTGAATACAAATATGGCACGTTATATTTGTATCATATAAGCTGCTATACCTCAAGGAACCAGTAGGCTGGCAATAGCTGTGGCAAAGGATTGAAGGAACTAAGGGTTGCACCCATATCTTACTTTTCCTAAGCTCCTTCAGAGTGTTAGTGATTACTAGTCTTCAGTCACCTAGCCTTCTAGTTGGTTCTTAGGACCAAAAAAAAATTCAAGTTTAAATATTTTCTCTCTACTTCCATGGATATCCCTGTTCATGAAATACTCTCCTCTACGAGCAAGGTTTTCATAAGCGTATGTGAATTTCTTATTTACCAAGATGAAACCATATTTCACTTTAGCCGTATGATGCCCAAACCAGAACAAAATTAGGAGGTGTCAGGGTTTCACTATATTCTCCACATCCTTACTTCCGTATAACAGTTGTTTTGCTGTTCTGCAGCAAGGAAAAGAAAAATTCAAGTGAATAGGGGAAGCTAATGGGGTATATTGCTCCCCCACCATTTATAATGAATTTTGTATTGTATAATCTACAGGACGATGGTAACTTGGAGGTTAATATTACTGGACAGACTGATGTTGCAATTTATACCATAAATTTGGGAGATGAATCATACCCAGTCAGCGTTTCAGAAGGGGAAACCTCTGTTTATGTGATTGGGGCTTACAAGGCATCAGATCTTTATTTTATTACAGGTATGTTCAGGATAGGCCTAAGCTTCCAGAATGATAACAGCTATGCAAAAGATAGATCGAAATTGCAGGAAACATTTTACAATCTAATTTGACTTACATTAATAAGGAAACTCAAATGCTCATGAAGGGACCTGTGAAAACCTATGGAATCTGATAATTGGTTCAGGAATTTGATATTTGCAATGGATTGATCTTATTCTCTATATGTAACGTGCATCAGTGTTACTGTAAAGAAATGTATGCAGTTGTAGAGATATAAGCGAGTTTTATATTTTATATCATGCAGTTTTATTTCCTCTGATGTAGAAACATTGCTGACCCTGGTGTAGATAGCAGTACTTACATATATGTATGAAAAAGTGTATATTTAACCCATCTTTTAGCATAATTTCCTTATGTAATATTCATAAATTTTCTTACACATTGTATGTAAAATCTTTTTTAAATGAATTGACTGAGCCAAAGCAGACTCCCACCTACACACAAGAAGCTAACTCACCCTATCTCATACAGTATAGTGCCTTGGTGGTGAAGGGTCACCACAATTCCCCAAGCACACTGCTTGTATCATGTACAGATGATTGTGTTTGTAAGAAATACACCTAGTTCTTAGAATAACGCGGAGATAGGTTGTCAGAAGTGCCGCGTATTTTAATTTTCGCGTAATTTTACGAGTTATTTTCCATAAGAAACAACAATAATGGGCATAGCTTGTTCCACAACCATCCATAGACACACTATGCCAATGATATAAGATAAGAAAAGCATATATAGTACATAACAAAGCAGGAAGACCTGTAGTTATTTATATTAACATGCAAATAGTGTAAAGTATAAAATATTTACAGATTTACTGTGCAGTAAGCAAATTAATGCTCTCTATTATGCGGTGGGCAACAGGCATACACTGGGACGTGCATGGTGGCAGTGAGCACGAGGATGCAAACGTTTTGCCGCCTCCATATCAGCTGATGCACCCTTGCACGCTATTTCCTTGACGATATTATATCGAAATTTTTTTTGCTGTTTGTTCTTAATGCTATTTCTCAATTTTCTTCATAATATTCGATCGCATTAAGAGGTAGAAGAGGAGGAGGATGCGGGAGAATGAACAATATTTATTTACTCACTATTTGGGGTTTATCTTATTTTCAAGATTATAGTATTACATATTAATATTCCTTGGTTCTAAACATTATTCTATCTTCTTTACATATCGACCGTGCTGCACGAAATCTAAACTTAAACAAAGTCAGCTGAGAGAAAAAGAAAACTATGCAATTTGTTACAAAGAAAATGTATATTGGGGAATCTTAAATGAAATATATATATTCTGTAAGCACTATTTCCTTGACGATATTATATCAAAAGTTTGTTTGCTGTTTGTTCTTAATGCTTTTTTTTCAATTTTCTTCATAATATTCGATCGCATAAAGCGGTAGAAGAGGAGGAGGATGCGGGAGAATGAACCTTTATCTACAAACGTTTTGCCACTGCCGTATCAGCTGATGCACCCTCGCACGCTATTTCCCTGATGATATTATATCAAAAATTTGTTTGCTGTTTGTTCTTAATGCTTTTTTCCATTATCTTCATAATATCCAATCGCATTAAGCGGTAGAAGAGGTGGAGGATGGCGGAAAAGTGCCTCCGAGGTGGTCGATTATTTACTAAAATTATTTTTTTTTTTTCGAATATTTTTGCATGGGCGTTATTCATGAATTTCGTATTTTTTTACTATTATTTTTTAGGGTCATTATTACAATTTTGCGGATAAAAAGCACGCGGAAAAAACGAACAAGGTGTATTTAGGATTAATGGAAACTTTAAGTTATATCGCATTTCACCATACAGTATATTGCTATAGCCAATTAAAACATTTTCAGGTAATGTAATTGATATATTGTCTTACTATCCCTGCTTTTATACCTTACTAATAAGGTTTGGATTGCTAAAAACTGAATATATGTGCATTTTTAGCATATCAGGTTTTTCTGTTTATGTATCTATATATTTTGAACATTATTAGTTTTTAATTAATATTCTATTTGCCTTTATATCCCTGATGTTATGTTAAATGAAAGGTAGATCTCTTGAGGAATAGTGTGAATTAATACATTGTTTAAATTAATTCAGATATGTTTATTTATATCAGTTTAGAACATCTTTTAATTGATTATTCCTGATATCAGAGGAAAAAGAACTCCACATATGTGCTATGTGCCCATAGTAAAAGCCAACTAAAAAAATTGGAGAATAAATGACTAGCAGTCCTTTCTTTCAAGGTTTTTATTTCTTTTCTACAAAGCATCTGATAGCAAGGTGAGGATATGCAGGTTATGATGATCCCTGCTTCCTTTCTTATATGCTCAATTGTGGCCAATGCTGCATGAAGTTGAAAATATAAAATCTATTAATTATATAGTTATCTTTAAGTTTTTCCACAGATGACTCTTAAATGACTCTTAACATATTCATTAATAACAAACTATCAAAGTAGGAGATAAATCTCGAAAAGAATTATAATCCTAGGTGAATAGTTTTTAATCAAATCTTCAAAAGGTATTAGGCCACTTGTAGAATTGTTTAGGGCATTTATTTATCAATTTTATTTATAGTTACTTATAAGTATGCTTAAAATAGTAGTTTAAAACAATATACATTTGAAATGTATGTTTCACTTTGCTGAGTGCAAATAGTAGAATGAATAAACTTAACTTATTGTAACTTAACATAGCTTATTGAGCAGTGAGATTACATACTATAAAGAGTGAAGAACTGAGTTAATACAGCCTCAGTGTCATGTCTGATATGCACAGTTTTAGGAAGCTGTAATCATATATCAAAACAAGTGGTAGTGGACAAATTGTTAATTAGACAAAATTTGGTCTCTTACTTAGTGAAATTATGTATGCAATGCATATTGTTATTTTTTTTTTGCATGAGTGTAGCACTGGGATAGGCAAGATAATTACCTCGTCAGACTCGGGCACCAAGAAAACAATGAGACAAGGAAGAATTGGAAGCTTACGAACAAGGCAGAAATAAAAATTAATATAAATAGGAAAAGGGCAGCCTGAAAGGAAAGCCGAAGTAATTAAGACCTAGAGATATTGCAGGATTAGGCCCTGTGATGACAGTAGATCAGCTTTTTGAAGGAAGATAGGTCATAGGTGTTTGGAAGACAATAGGAGGAAAAGGGTTCCAGAGTTTGGAGGTGGAAGGGAAGAAGCAGTTACTGTGCCAACCAATCCGTGAGCTACATATCTCCACACAGTACCTGTGAGTGTTGAACCGCCTTGGCAGTGGGGTAGGGATGCAACTCACCAGCTCATCAGAGCAGTGGTGGAAGTAGTAATGATAGAAAAGAAAAAGGGATTATGCCTTTCATCGAAGTGAAAGAGAATCTACATCAGAACTTAGAGAAGGGCCACTGATGAGTCTGATTGGTTTAGATTCAACCCTATCAAGGAGATAATTATAGGAAGCACCCCAGATATGAAAGCAGTATTCTAAGCAGGGATGGATAAGACCTCTATAGATTTTAAGTAACTGAAAATAGGAAAAGTAATGACGAAAACAATATAGAACTCCCAATTTTTTAGATTCAGTTTTAGAAATTTGGATTATGTGATTCTTCCAAGACAGGTTAGAGGCTATCTTTTTTTTTATGAGTGTGACACCAGGACGGGCAAAAATAAAAATAAAATAAAAATGCCCTCATCAGGTTTAGGCACGAAGAAATCAAATTAAATGGAAATAGAGATGGGGAGTGTTGTGGATTGTCAGATGCGAAGGGATGATAACAGATGTGTAACGAATATACAGGTATACTTGGTGTAGATATAGGCATGGAAGAAGAACAGTAAGTGAAGGAAGATCTAACATCGAACTATCCTGGAGAGTGCTATTTAAGTCCAAAAGATCTGCAGCTGTAGTATTGCAATGGGTGGCTGATGCCATGGGCCAACCTACTATATTCCTAATACCATATGTTTGCAGAATTCAGAGGGCATGTTTTAATAGTTTCGAAGACAATTGGGCTATCAGTAGGAGAAGAAGGTAAAGAGATAGCCAGAAACTTTGTCTTGGAGGCATTAAAAATAACTAAATTTTTTGGTTCCTCACTCATATACAGTACTCTCTGTAAATTGAGAACTGAGAGTTTCAGAAAGAGTGATGCAAGAATTATTATGAGCAGCAGATAAAGGTTGTGAAGAGAAGGCAGAGAAAAAATGAAGGGTAGAATCACTGGCAAAGGGATGAAGAATAGAGGAGACAGGGACTAGAGAAGATTGTTGATGAAGAGAAGAAATAGAGTAGATGAAATAATAAAGACCTGTGGAACACCACAGGTAATTGAGAATGAGCTAGATGTTGTGCTGTTAACAACCTAGGTGTAAATCATTCAGAAAGAAAACTGGAATTTAGAGAACAGAGAGAAGGGGTAAAGCCATTAGCAGAAAGTTAGACCAACAGAGCCTTGTACCACACTGTCAAAGCCTTAGAGATATCAAGGGCACGACAAATGATTTTCCATAGTTCTTCAGAGAAAACAGGAGGTCACCAGTTAATCTTTCCTTGCCAAAGCCGTACTGGTGATCATTAATAAGAGAGTTAGATTCAAGATGTGTTATGAAGTGAGAATTGAGTAAAATTTTGAATACTTTAGCGATAGCAGAGATTAGGGCAATTGGTCGGTGGTTAGAAGGGATAGAATGGTCGCCCATTTTAGGAACAGGGTGAACTAGACCATGCTTCCAGGATGAAGGATTGATCCAGGTTGAGAGAATGAGGCAGAAAATATAGCAAAGCACGGGATCTTTCAAATTCCTTAAGAAATCTTGCTGTAATACCGTCTGGTCTGGTTACATTTTTCATCTTTAGAGAGCGTAATAACTTACAGACTTTGCATGAAGAAAGAATAAGACAGAGCATTGGGTTAGAGGGGAAAAAATTGCAAGGAACAGGTGTGCAGGAATTGCTTACAGAAAATTTAGCAGAAAATTGAGAGCCAAAGAAATTGGCTTTTTCAGTGGGAGAGCAAACTATAAAATCGTCAGGACAAATGAGAATGGGAAAGCTTGTGTTAGAAAATTTTTTGAGAGCTCTTTGACCAAGGATCAGAAAAATTTATCAGTGGGAGAAGAGTTCAGGCCATCAACATCCCTTCTTAAAAGAAAGTCTTAGACCTACAAACTGAGCAGTGCATCAATTTCTAGCCTTAGTTTATTTTAATGATTGCTTAAGAGATGCGGTCCTTAGAATGAATATAGCCAAAACAGAAATATTAATTGTTACTATAGAACCCCAAGGACCAGTAAGCATAGAAATATGCAATGCGAAAATAAAGAACACTGAATCATTCAAACATTTTGGTTGTACCTATACAAACAGTGGCTATAAGAATAATGCTGAAATTACGGAAAACCTAAGAAAATATGATAAATGTGCTGGTACAGTACTCTCTACCCAATAATGAGAGATACAAGTGTTTCTAAAGACATCAAAAGAGCCATATTTAAAGGAGTCCTTACACTGATAATGATGTATGGATTAAAGAGCTTGACCATGACAAACAAAGATAAGTGTAGGATCCAAGCCTCAGAGATGAAAACCCTAAGAACTATTATATATAAAGCAAGAAGAGACAAGATTAGAAATTAAAATAAAAGGAGAATGGTTGGAGTGACTGCTATGTGGAAAGGACAGTTGAGATGGTTGAGTCATTTGAAGAAAATTGTTGAAAATCGAATTTCCAAGAGAAGGTGGAATTGTATGCCAGATGGAAAGAAAACTAAAGGCAGGCCTCAAATGCATTGACGAGATGCGGTGGAAGATTTCTTAGAGAAGCACGATTTTCCAACATTAGAAGAATTAAGAAGAGAAAGAATATTCGAAGATAGAAGAGAATGGAAAAGACGATTGATCCCACTGTCAGGCTGAATAGCTTACCTGGGAGTGGAAGTAAGGTTTTAAGTAAAATAAAAGCAGTGCATGTTAAATCAGAGGGAGAGGCTTTATATGACCAGGTACGCCCGATCCCTGGCCTGAATAGTCATGGAGCAGGCACAATCAAACCAAGGATTTGACTGTGATCTCTGCAAATATTAGGGATAGCTGATCAGGGGTGCTGGACCAAAAGCAGTAGCCATCCCATAGAAAATAAAGATAAAATTAGGCAACTCATCATGATGGGTACACCCTAGGTTCCAAAGATGGTGCTGAGTAGTAGGAAATGATGAGGGGAAGTGAAATGGAAAAGATTGAGATTAAAGAGTGGTCAGAGTTACCAAGAGGGGAAAGTACAGAATATGAATAGATTGTAGGATTGGAAGTAAAGAATACGTCAAGAGTGTTACTTGCATGGTCGTGGCATTCGGGAACATGAGTAGGATGTTTGATAATTTTCTCCTGATCATCATTGACAGAGAAAACAAGAGCTGTACTTCTTACCACATCAGTGAAAGAAGAATGGAGCCACTTGCTGTGGTATACAATGAAGTCTCTAATATAGAAAACCTCTGTATGTGGGTGAGAAGGTAGCAAGGACTCTTGACAAATGTATAGTTATTCAGAGAAGGACACAAAGTATAGTTAGGAAAGCAGTAGTAGAATGGTAGTGGAGAGATAGATCTTCCGCTAGAGAATATCAAAGTCTGGAGATTCAAAGTTCATTAGCTTTTCAATAGGTGTGTTAGTGTTACAGTAGGCAAAGAAATTTGAAATTAAAAGAACAATTGCTTTTAATTATTTAATTTCTTTTTTTAATATATATTTCCACCAAAATTGACTTTTGACTTTTTTCATCATATCAGATATGTACAATATGTAAAATATTTGTTTTAAATTACCATCGACTTTTTCATAATGTCAGATTGCTGTTTATAGTTAAGTATTATTTATTTGGACGTGTAATTTTTTTTTCAGCACTAATAACCTGAAAATATTTTTTGGTACTAATGTATATAGATTTACATGCAAATTGTTACATGATCACAAAATTTGTCATTAATGCTGCTAAAAAAGAAGCCATATTTTTAATAGTTTAGATTATGAAAATTAAGATATGAAGTAAGCAGGCTTGATATAAAGGCAAAAGTATGATGACAGTATAATATATGGTATTAAATTTCTTTTCACCTTGATGCCATATCACTTCTGAAAAGGAAAGATCTGAATATTAGAAATTACATTATGGTGATGCAAAATTTGTATGCACCAAAACAGTGGGTTACTGTTAACAGGAATGATAATATTACACCAGATTTAATTAAAAAGAAAGTTTTTTAAATATGAAATTACTATTATAGACATACTGCTGTACTTTTGCTCAAATGAAATATACTTGATATTTTTGCAAAGGAACATCCAAAATTAAGCTGATTAACATCATCTACATATTATTATGTTTCAGCTAGAAGTTATGTGCCTGGAATGCGTAGTGGTTACTCCTTGAGAACAAATGTCACGTATGAAATACTGCAAAGTGAGAAGCAGATTCAGACTTTATCATGTCCTAAGGTAATAATATATATATATATATATATATATATATATATATATATATATATATATATATATATATATATATATATATATATATATATATATATATATATATATATATATATATATATATATATATATATATATATATATATATATATATATATATATATATATATATATATATACATATATATATATATATATATATATATATATATATATATATATATATATATATATATATATATATATATATATATATATATATATATATATATATATATATATATATATATATAAATACAAGAGCCACATTGCACCTTATAAGGGGATGGTTGAGTCAGAGCAAAAAGCTTGACTGTGTGGGAAGGAAATATAGAGTTCCCATTCTCCTCGCTTCTTCCCATTTTTCGACTTTTATGACACACAGGAGAACACAAAAGAAGTATTCTTTCCCCCTTAGCTCCTTGAGTATATATATATATATATATATATATATATATATATATATATATATATATATATATATATATATATATATATATATATATATATATATATATATATATATATATATATATATATATATATATATATATATATATATATATATATATATATATATATATATATATATATATATATATATATATATATATATATATATATATATATATATATATATATATATTATATATATATATATATATATATATATATATATATATATATATATATATATATATATATATATATATATATATATATATATATATATATATATATATATATATATATATATATATATATATATATATATATATATATATATATATATATATATATATATACAATGGACCTTCGCCCCACGAAGTTAATCCGTTCCTAAACCCTGTTCGTGGGGTGAGACAATTTTTCTCATTGAAATGCATGTTATTTCGATTAATCCATTCCTCGTCACAATAAATATACATTTTAAAATTCTTTCAATGAGGAGAAAAATTAAAAACACTCTATATTTCACCTGAGAAAGCAAAATTACGTTAATAATACAAAGGAATTCTATTCACTAGAATAAAACATTGTACAGTACTGTATTTACCTTTGTGGATAATTGTTGCTAGCACAAGAGGATGGAGGAGGAGAACTACTTTTTTGAAGGAGAGTCCCCTCACATAAAAATGTTAGGGAACTTTTACGATACAGACGGTATTTCTGGTGTTTTCTCTCTATGCTCTCTTTTGGAAGGTGGTTTTCTGACTAGTTGCACAAGAAAACAATCCAGAGATATTTGTAATTTTCTTTGCTGGTAAATTATTCTAAAATAAGCCATTGAAGACTACAGTTTTTTTCTGGCCAACTGATGGTGAGACAGGAAAATTTGCTAAACTCTGCAATTGTCAAACTTTAATATTGTTCATAAAATGATCGGCATAACGGAACATTCAGTATGCAATTTAGACAACTATCTTATAGTGATCTCAACATCAATAGAATATACAGCAACTTTAAGCTGCAGGATATTATACATATCCCAAACTTTTAAAGAGATTGCGTCATAAAGTTGATAAAATGTTTTTTTCATAAATATTTCTTGCAAATTTTTATAGAGTTTAAAAGGATTATGTTAAGCATACAAAAGTGAGTCAAAGCTGCATTGGTAACATAGCATTTGAAAATCATCCAAGACGATTCCTACTCCTGCTCCCTACTCATATAACTCGCAGAACCTGTTCTGCTCTATTATTAGCAAAGAAATATACACAAAAAAAACTCCATCAGATTAGGGTAACTCTAAGTTGTATCTATTTAACTCCTGTATTTAGTGTTTCTCAGAAATATTTCTGCACTGATTTTGTTCTATATATGCCTGTTATATTCTATAGGTTGTTTTGAACCCACACCTTCTCTAACTTTTTAACATGCAACAATTGGTTATTGGGAAAACACTCAAGAGGGAGTAACTCTGAAAAAGTGTATTTCCCCATTATCTCTCTTATAGCTTGCATAGAGATGTCCATGGTTGCTTCAAAATTAGTGTTTTCTGAAACTGGCAGTTATTGCCTGTTGCAATATATAGGCTTCTTTCAAGACCACCTCAGACAATAAGATTTATATGTTGTATTAAGTATGTAGAAAAACTAGGAAAGTAGAATCTAACCATCTTATCCTAATCTGCATCATTCATGAAGCTTTCTGGCTTGCTCCGATGTATATGTCTTCTTATTGTGTAGTATGGTTTTTTTTAGGACCAACATCTACAGCCAGTTGTTTTACATATATCTGTAATCATTATGTCATGATATAAAACAATATCTAGTATTTGTTTACATAAGAAGCAGTTTTTTCCTGTAATTTTCTTCCCCTCTTAGAACATTAGTCACTTATATATGACTTGCATTCAAAATGGCCAGATACAAAGCTTTAGCATATTGCACATTTAGGCGCCCAACATACGATCCGCAATATCCCCACATACTCGTCAAGAACAATAAACTTTGTATAAATACAAATTTCTTGACCAATTCAATATGGTTGGTTTACTAAGCTGCATAATTTCGCAAAATATATTCTATATCATCCCCATGACCTTACTGACAAGCTCATTGGTCATGCTGTAAGTTATGCTTCAAATGATCAGAATTATTACTGATATTGTGATGATTTCAACATGATAGGTTAAAGTGGTTTTTGAATTAAGCTTTATGATAGTTCTTTTACAGTTAAGTGTGATAACTGCGATTGTAATTTGTTTTTATTTTGTATTATTCTTGTACATATGCTTTTCATATGAGAAAAAAAAAGCCTAATAGTGATATCTGCAAATAACATATTGCATAATATTTTATTGCTATTACCTTTTTGAGTTATAATTCTTAGTGTTTTATACATACATAAAGGTTGCAGAACCAGATGTTGAGTACTTCTGCAACATATCCGTGAAAGCCTCAACGACTGATGTTATAACGGCAACTTTCAGTGACCCATTGACCTCGTATAATTTTCAAGGACTTGGTAAGAGGAGAAATATTTTCAATTTGATAAGTAAATATTGAATTGTGTTCACTTCACAGTAATGCCTCTTGATGTATAAAATGTAATTGGACTGAATTGCTGTTTTGTACTGATATCTTTTTGAAGTAAAAGTCATCATCCTAAATTCATTTATTTTTTTTTATTTTTTTTTTAGCTGAAGTGCTTTGAAAATGTAAATCTCTCTCTCTCTCTCTCTCTCTCTCTCTCTCTCTCTCTCTCTCTCTCTCTCTCTCTCTCTCTCTCTCTCTCTCTCTCTCTCTCTCTCTCTCTCTCTCTCCTCTCTCTCTCTCTCTCTCTCTCTCTCTCTCTCTCTCTCTCTCTCTCTCTCTCTATCTATCTATCTATCTATCTATCTATCTATCTATCTATCTCTATCAATCTATCTATCTATCTATCTATCTATCTATCTATCTATCTTTTTTTTTTCAGTGAACTACAATCATTATTTAGGCGATCCCCCACCAAGAGATAACCTTGGGAATTCTGCTGTACCTGGAGCCTCAGCTTCAGACTTTATATACAAGTTCCATTATCCTGTAACTGAAGAAGGAACAACATCTTACTTTGAGGTCTACCTTGAAAAGGATGAGACAGTAACTTTTGGTGTGAGTAGATGTTAGGATACAGAGCGGTATATTATTTAAGCAAAACTCTATGTCCCTCAAAGTAAGGAGAGTTTCGACATAACATGCTCATCAAGGCTTCCTCTGCAAGAAAAATTCTGGGAAGAAGAGAATGCCCAACTCCATCTTTCCTATCCCTTATAGTCTCTTATAAAACCCGTGGCCACCATTTGTTCTTTATATCCCATAAAAGTACTTTAATTTGATTATCATTTTGTGTACTGGGATCTAAAATAGTGGGGAGTTGAGTGTCCTTTATCTCCAGTAATTCTTTCTCTCTCTTTCAGTCTTACTGTGCCTCTATTTCTCCCTCAGGATGTCATTAAAGTTGACTAAACAGGATGAAGCAAGGGGACAGTGGATATCCCCTTGGTATTTTTCCTCTACAGGAGTATGGGCATGCAAAAAATTTCTGGTAGGAAAACTGTAACCAATACCATATTAATCGTAAGCCAGTTATATAGGAGTAATATCCTGTATTGATATGTTTATTAATTCGTTTGATTTTCAGATTTTCTTTTAAGGTGGTGATACATCCTGTTGAAGCCAGCATAATTGCCATTGCTGAGTAGAAAATGAGGGTAGTTGATTTATCATACCCTTTACATCTCCATCCCTGCAATTAGTTAATTAGGGCAAGGAAAATTATTAAGGAATAATCAGGTCTTCACGACCAAATTCTTATTAGTGGCCCTTATAGCATACTAATTCAATAGTTGCAAAATTCTTTTCCCTTCTCATCGTCAGAGATATATTTCGTAAATTCCCAATAATACTAGGGAAAAATGTTGCCATCCTTCTTCATTTGTTCTAGTTTGCTGTTCCAAGATGTTCCTCTGGGTTAGTCTACTGTCATGCACTGAAGGGTTGTGTGACTGGTTGTCCTTGGAACCGAGAAAAACAGTCATTTTCATGCTCATCAAAGCAGAGTTTTTGCTTTTTGTCACAATCCTGCGTCTCTGGATATGCTAAAGATCGGTGCCCAAGCTATGTAGAAAAACGTAAGTTTGCTGTAGTCGAATGATATATTACTGTATTGTTTAAAACGCATTTTAACCTTAACTGTTTCATATTAGCTTTAGGATATTATAAGACAGAAAACTTAAGTTACTCTCTATCTCATCTTTTGCTATGACATTGTAGCCACGTTTTATGTAATGCCTAAAAATTATTTTACTTATTTAGGATACCATTTATATATCAATATATAAATTAGCTATATATTTTGATAAATAGAAATGAGAAGAAATGTTTCATTTATTAGTATAAAATATTAGACATTCTAGCAAATATTGCTAATAATTATTTGATGAACTATTTTTGTATATAAATTTCTTTTCAATACATATATCAGCAAATTATGAGGAAACTTCAGAAGAAAGTTCTTTGATGAAAGGATTCAACAGAGTTGCATGGAACCATAAACTTTCTCCAGGCTCTGTTATCTATGCCAAAGGACCAATCATGAGAAAGTAAGTACAGGTGTTTGTTTTTCTTGTCTTATGTCTCCTCTTTTTACTTGACGTTGTTGGAAAAAGGTTTCCTCTTCTGTATTCCTTGTGTTTTTTAAGAGTCTACTAAAAGTATTATCTCAGGGATGTTGACTGAAAGAATTCTCCAATTGTATTCCTTGCTTGTTTTTAGAGGCTACTGTAAAGGATATTCTTGGTGATTTGTGTAAGTAGATTCCAATGTCGTATTTTTGCATGTCAAAGAAGGCTAATAATAGGGATATTCCAGGAGAATTAAGAAAAAGAATTCCACCTCTGCATTCTACGTTTGTCCTTGGAGATGGCTAAAAGTGATATACTTAGTGAATTGGGGAAAGAATTTTACTCTTGTATTAATTGTGTCATAGTAGGCTACAGAAAGGTCATGTGTCTGGTGCTTTGGGTGAAAGAATTCCACTCCCAAATATCCCCCTTGTCATAGAAGTCTACTAAAAGTGATATTCCCGGGGATATGGGTAAAATTATTGTATCTTCGTATTCCCTGTGTGTTGTGTGAGGCAACTAAAAGGAATATTCATGAGAAATTTTGCATAAGAATTCCACCCTTATATGCTCTGTATGTTTTAAGAGAGTACTAAAACAGATACAGACACTCCCCAACTTACGAACAAGTTAGGTTTCAGAAGTCTGTTCTTAAGTAGAATTGTTCGTAATTTGTGTTTATGTTGAAGAAAATACTGTACAGTACATGCATATGCAGTATTGCACAGTACTTAGGTAAAGACACTTAACTACTAGATAAAATGTAAAGAATACCGTAGGAATTAATTTTGATACAATAATGATACTGTCATAATGCAATGCAATACAGTAATACATACATTGATACAAAGGTATATTATGGGTAGGTTTTCGTAATTATGTGAAGGAATTCCATCTTTCCATTCCCAAAAAGTTGTGGGAAATACAGTGGTGACCCCAACCCACGAATGCCTGTACCCACAAACAAACAAACCCATGAACAAAACTTGACCCCAACCCACAAATAAATTCCAACCCACGAACAAAAATGTGTTGGCCAAGCCACCATGTGTCCCATTCGGCTGCTCTCGGCAGCCACGTGGGTCCCACTCGGCCACTCTCAGCTCTGCATTGATGCCCGCACTGTGTGGTTCGTTCGTGATTTCATCGTAGTTCTTGCTTAATTTCCATTGTTTTACTTTTAATATAGCCCTTATTATGGCTCCTAAGAAAGTTAAAAGTGTTAGTGATATTGGCGTCAAACACCCCAGATGCATAACAGTAGAAAAAAAAATTATTGCAAAATGTGAAAATAGGGTGGGTGTGTCCGATATCGCCACGCAGTACAACATGCCGAAATCAACTATCTGTACAGTTTTAAAGAACAAAGAGATCTTAAAGACAGCTGACGTGGGTAAGGGATTTAATATATTAACAAAGAAAAGGTCGCAGGTGATAGAAGAGGTAAAAAAATTATTATTGTTGTGGATAAATGAAAAACTGTTGGTTGGGGATAGTATTAGCGAGGCCATAATATGCGCTAAGGCTTTGCAAATCCACCAAGATTTATTAGCAAACTCTCTGAGTTCTAGTGGCGTTAACTAGAGGAATTTAAAGCCAGTAGAAGCTGGTTTGAACACTTTTGTAAACGAACTGGGATTCATAGCGTCATTAGATAAGGAGAGGTGGCTAGTTCCGTATAAAAAGCAGTGTATTCCTACGAAAAGGAATTCGCTAAATACAGTAATCCCTCGCTATATCGCGATTCACCTTCTGTGAATTCAGTGCATCATGGGTTTTATGGCGAGCATATGTATTTTATATCGCCGATTTCCTTGGTATATCATGGGAATCCACGATATGTGGAAATATTACAATTTCCAGTATTTTCATTATTTTGTTGATTAAAAAAAGTATTTCCCAGCCTAAGAATAATAAAGCAGTAAAAATAGTAAAAATCATTAATTTAAACATGTAACTCACAGTATTGCACCATATAAAATACGACACCGATATCGACGTCTTGAAAAACACAAAGGGTCGCACCTACGTGAGATAGTGCATATTAAAATTTCCAGTATTTTCACTATTTTATTGATAAAAAAAAACATTTCCTTGCCTAAGAATTATAAAACAGTAAAAAATAGTAAAAAAGATAAAATTAAACATATAACTCACAGTATGCATCTCACGTCACCCATTCAGTTACTCACATGTGAGCCATTCACGTTGTGCCTCTTAATATGTTGTGCTTGTGTTTTTTGTGAAACTTTTGCATGTGTATTTCAACCCCTGCAATGCCGCCCAAGTATCCTTCATCTTCTAAGGCTTCTGATAGTGAGCCTAAGCAGCAAAGGAGGATGTTGACCATAGCAAATAAGGTAAAACTGTCATATATGCTGAAGGAAGGAAGAAGTTTCTCGGCTGTCGGCCGCCATTGGCTGTGCAGTATGTAAACGTCATCATCATATCATTCTCAATAAGCTTACTTATCACATTCTTATAGCTTTACATTTCCACGCTGTTACTTATGGTAAACTTACCTGTCACACTCATATAAATTTATGCTTGTGCGCTGTTATTAATAAAGTAAAGGGTGAGTTGTTAACAGTGCAGGGGGGGGTTTATACAGTTAAGGTAAAATAAATGTAAAATACCTGTAATAAAGATGGTGCTGCTGCTTTGCGGATTTTCACCTATCGTGGTTGGTCTCGGAACCGAACCCCCACGACAAATGAGGGATCACTGTATATCGTGAGTGAAGGTTATATCCTGCAACAAGTGTTTTAATTGTGATGAAACGGGACTCTTTTAGAAGAGAATGCCCAAAAGAACCTATATGACCCAAGAGGAAAAATCACTGCCTGGCCACAAACCAATGAAAGACAGGCTTACCCTTTTACTGTGCACTAATGCTAGTGGGGACTGTAAGATCAAGCCTCTTTTAGTTTACCACTCTAAAAATCTGTGTGCCTATAAATGCAATAACGTATTGAAGGATAGCCCCCCGGTAATGTGAAGGTCAAATCCAAAGGCTTGGGTCACGCGGATTTTACTCCTAGAGTGGTTGATTGAAGTGTATGTGCCAGCAGTGAAGATATACCTTGAGGAAAATGATTTGCCTCTTAAGTGTCTCCTCATAATGGATAATGCTCTTGCCCATCCTCCAGGTATGGAAAAAGATCTTGCTTTTCATTATGACTTCATTAAAGTAAGATTTCTGCCTCCAAACTCCACTCATATCCTCCAGCCTATGGACCAACAGTTAATTTCTAGTTTTAAAAAGTTGTATACGAAGGATCTTTTTGCCAGGTGTTTTCAAGTCACCAATGACACGGATTTGACCCTTCGTGATTTCAGGAAAGACTACTTAAATATCCTCCACTGCATTGGCCTCATTGAAAAAGCATGGAAGGAGGTCTCATATCATACATTGAACTACGCCTGGAGGAAAGTTTGGCCAGGTTGTGTTACTTATGGAGACTTTGAAGGCTTCAAGCAGGAGTTAGCTATTCAAATTGTGAATGAAATTGTGGCCATAGGCAAAAGTTTGGGCTTGGAGATCAGTGAGGAGGATGTGGAGGAGCTAGTGGAGGACCATAAGGAAGAACTTACCGCAGATGAATTAATTGAGTTGCAACGTGAACAGGTGAGGATTCTCCAAGAGGAGTAGTCATCGGAGGAAGGGGATGAGAGGGTAAAGGTGCCCAGTGACTTCTCTTCTTGGGTTATATAGGTTGTTTTAGGCATTTCATTCCAAAAGAGTCCCATTTCATCATAGTTAAAAGCTTGTTGCGGGATATAACCTTCACTCTCGATTAATTTAGCGAATTCCTTTGCGTACCAATCCGCTGCCTTATAGTCAGAACTAGCCACCTCTACATGTCTAATGACGCTATGAATCCAAGTTCGTCAACGAAAGTGTTCAAACCAGCTTCTGCCGGCTTTAAATTTGTCAACTTTAGCGCAACTAGAACTCGGAGAATTTGCTACTAAATCTTGGTGAATTTGCAAAGCCGTAACACATATTATGGATTTGCTAATACTATCTCCTACCAGCTGTTATTCTTTTATATACAGCAACAATAATTTTTCTACCTCTTCTATCATCTGTGACCTTTTCTTTGTTAATATATTTGCTCCTTCATCCACCTTATAGATCTCTTTACTCTCTAGGATAGTACAGATAGTTGATTTCGCCATGTTAAGGGGGGTTTACACGGTCAAGCGGTTCGTCAAACGCGGTTCGACAGACAAGTGTTTGAAGTGATGTGTGAATGGGGTATTTGGTTGTCGAACACGTTTGACAAACGTGTTTGACAACCAAATACCCCGTTCACACTTTCAAACATCACTTCAAACACTTGTCTGTCAAACCGCATTCGACAAACCGTTTGACCGTGTAAACCCCCCTTTATACTGTGTGGCGAGATCAGATGCGCAAACACCATTTTCATGCCTAGTAATTATTTCCTTCTTTGTTTCCACTGTTATGCATCTAGGATGTTTGACACCACTGTTGCTAAATATATTTTTAACTTTCTTTGGAGCCATAATAAGGGCTATCTCAAAGGTAAAACAATGGAAAATAAAGCATCCACTGCAAACAGGTTACGAACGAACTACACAGTGTGGGCACCAATGCAGAACTAAGAGCGGATGAGCGGGAAACATGGTCGCCTGGCCTACACATACATGTTTGTGGGTTGTTTTTTGTTCTTGATTTGGGGTCAAAGTTTGTTTGTGTGTTGTAGTTTTTTTTTGTGGGAACAGGCATTCATTAATTGAATAATTATATGAATGCAAAAAATACACCTTTCAACAGTACTGAGTTAAGTTGCCAAGTAGCACAGCTGTCTTATTTCTTTTTTACTTTGTTCTCTATTATTATCATTTACTATTTTTTTTAACTGAGTTAGATTTAAAGCCTGATCCTGTGATAACATACCTTGGTTAGCAAGTGATTAATATTTGTTTTCTTCTAATATGACCAGTTTATCAGTTAAGAAGAATATATAGCAGATACAGGTGGGTGACTCCTCAGATACAAATTCAAATTTTCCTTCCAGTGAACTTTTGTTTTGCATTTTTTTCTTCTCAAATTACCAAAGTCAAATTTTAAGTTAGGATGTGTGTTGCCAGAAAAGAGATGATTTGAGTAACTAAATAGTACTCAAAGAAAGATATAGAAATTATGTGTGAAGAATAAGGCAATCTCTGTCCCTAATCCCCCCAACCAGTGGTTGAGGATCCCAGGGGGATGTCACAGGAGGAGGAGTGGCTGTTAGGAGATTGAAACAGGAAGTCAAAGAATTAGAGAGAATGGTTAAAAACCTTGATGATAAAATTTTGAATATGAATAGAGAAATGAAAGAGACTGAAACACTCAGAGAGGAAATAACATTTTTGGAGGAAGCAAATAAAACACAAGGGAAAGAGATACAAGAACTAGAAAAACGAATAAAGAAGCTGGAAGGGGAAAAGAGTCAACTAGAAACCAGAATTTCTAAACAAGAAGATAACAATAAACAGCTCAATGACAACCTAAATGAATTAAATATTAGTTCACTGCTCTCTTCTGAGAGAGACAATATTGCAGATTGGAACGTCCTGATTAAGGAAAACATCGAACAGTTTAGAAAATAGTTCCAGGAGCTGAATACGGAACATGATGCCATGAAAACTTCCTTTGCTGATGCACTAAAGGGGAATGTAGAAGTAAAAGAAGCTGTGAAGGTGGTGGCACTGGAAAACATACAAACAGTTGACTATAAACAAAAGGTAATAGAAAAAATGAAAGACGGTGTGATGGAAAGGGCAAATCCACTGATTAAACAGGCACTTGATAAAGAGCAGACAGTGGTAATCTCAGGCATAAGTGAATCCCAGGAGGCAACATGGTACGGGAGACTTGAAGAAAATAAAGCTAGGGTTTTAGACCTAAGAAAGCTTGGAGTAGTTTGTGGTCCTGAGGATTGTAAACATTCACCAACTAGGTGAATATTCTAGGGAGGGAAAGCAAAGACCATCAAATGTAACCTTCGAGAAAGGGGACACATGTAAAGAAATATTGGTGAGGAAAAAAAGCTTAAAGGAACTTCAAAAATTTAAAAAAATGTTCATTAGATAATGCAAAACACAGGTGGAGATGGAAAGCATCAAAAACTTGTTGCAAGAGGCTAGAAGGTTAAATGAGGAAAGACATGAAGAGAAAAAAAAATTCATCTCAAATTTCTTCCAGACAAAGGAGAGATAAAGAAGATAGTGATAGGAGATCAGGGGTGGGGCCTCATTAATATTAATATACACAAGTGCTGATGGATTAGCTGGTAAGGCAGTATAATTAAAAGATAGGATTCACAACAGTAAGGCAGATATAGTAGCAGTTACAGAGACTAAGTTGAGTAAGGATATAAACAGTGTCGCAGTTTTTCCTAAGGGCTTCAGAATATTGAGGGTTGAAAGTTCTGAGAGGACTTCTTGAGGGGTAGCACTGCTTATAAGTGAAAGGATACAGGTTGAAGAAATAAACTTTGCTATAGAAAGTGAG
The DNA here is from genome assembly GCA_037179515.1 of Halocaridina rubra. Taxonomy (NCBI): domain Eukaryota; kingdom Metazoa; phylum Arthropoda; class Malacostraca; order Decapoda; family Atyidae; genus Halocaridina; species Halocaridina rubra. Next base: position 1,251 of record JAXCGZ010017578.1, on the reverse strand, counting down.
TTCAAGGAATTTCTTGTTGCTTGCATAAATACTGGGTCAGAGAGCATTATAATACTTTTTTTTATATAACCCACCAAGGAACCAGCATAGGCTAGATGTTCATGAGGAAAGTCATACATGTACTATTGAAGTCATAAACTCAGTTGTTAACATGGCACAGGAGAGAAAATGTAGGATTTTGATTATGGGAGATTTTAATCATAAAGAGATAGATTAGATAAATCTTGACCCATACAGTGGTGAATATTCATTCAGGGCAAGATTCCTAGATTGCGTACAAGGGAATTTCCTACACCAGCATGTACTGCAACCAACGAGGGGCAGGGGTAGGGATGAGCCATCGCTACTTAGTCTAGTATTCACAGACAACCTGTTGGATATTGAAAAATTTGAGTATGAACCACCAATTGGAAGAGTGACCACTGAGTGTTTTTAATGGAGTATATCATTGAAGATGTTCTGCCTGAAAGTAGAAGCACTGGGGACATGAGGAGGAATTACATCACAATGAATGAGTTTTTTTGCAGTTATTGACTGGAGTACCTTATTTAACAACAAATCTGTACAAGAAATTTGTTCGTGGGTTGTTGTTTTTTTTGTGGGAACAGGCATTCATTAATTGAATAATTAAATGAATGCAAAAAATACACCTTTTTTATATAACCCACCAAGGAACCAGCATAGGCTAGATGTTCATGAGGAATGTCATACATGTACTTTTAAAGTCATTAACTCAGTTGTTAACATGGCACGGAAGAGAAAATGTAGGATTTTGATTATGGGAGATTTTAATCATAAAGAGATAGATTAGATAAATCTTGACCCATACAGTGGTGAGGATTCATTCAGGGTAAGATTCCTAGATTGCGTACAAGGGAATTTCCTACACCAGCATGTACTGCAACCAACGAGGGGCAGGGGTAGGGATGAGCCATCGCTACTTAGTCTAGTATTCACAGATAACGTGTTGGATATTGAAAAATTTGAGTATGAACCACCAATTGGAAGAGTGACCACTGGCGTGTTTTTAATGGAGTATATCATTGAAGATGTTCTGCCTGAAAGTAGAAGCACTGGGGACATGAGGAGGAATTACATCACAATGAATGAGTTTTTTGCAGTTATTGACTCGAGTACCTTATTTAACAACAAATCTGTACAAGAAATTTGTTCGTGGGTTGTTGTTGTTTTTTTTTTGTGGGACACAGGCATTCATTAATTGAATAATTAAATGAATGCAAAAAATACACC
>JAXCGZ010017577.1:32500-53880 GCA_037179515.1 Halocaridina rubra | reverse complement strand
TAAGTTGAGTGAGGACATAAACAGTGTCACAGTTTTTCCTAAGGGCTTCAGAATACTAAGGGTCGAAAGATCTGAGAGGACTGGTGGAGGGATAGCACTGCTCATAAGTGAGAGGATTCAAGTTGAAGAGATAAACTTGGCTATAGAAAGTGAGTTCAGGGAATTTCTTGTTGCTCGCATAAATACTGGGTCAGAGAGCATTATAATAACTGTTGTATACAACCCACCAAGGAACCAAAATAGGCTTGAAATTTATGAGGAAAGTCATATAGGTACGATTGAAGTCATAAACTCAGTTGTTAACATGGCGCGGGAGAAAAAATGTAGGATTTTGATTATGGGAGACTTTAATCATAAAGAGATAGATTGGATAAATCTTGACCCACACAGTGGTGAGGACTCCTTTGGGGCAAGATTCCTAGATTGCGTACAAGGGAATTTCCTACACCAACATGTAATGGAACCAACAAGAGCCAGGGGTGGGGATGAGCCATCACTACTTGATCTGGTGTTCACAGATAATGTGTTGGATATTGAAAATATTGAGTATGAACCACCAATTGGAAAGAGTGACCACTGTGTGTTGTTGATGGAGTATATCATTGAAGACATTCTTCCTGAGAGTAGAGGCACTGAGGACATGAGGAGGAACTATCAGAAAGGAGATTACATCAAAATGAATGAGCTTTTTGCAGTTATTGACTGGAGAACCTTATTTTACAACAAATCTGTACAAGAAATGTATGACATCTTTTGTGAGAAATATGGGAAGATAGTAGATTGCTGCATACCTGTCACCAAAGTAGGTGTAATTCATGCCAGAGAGAAATGGTTCGATAATGGGTGTAAAAGAGCTAAGGAGTGGAGAGACAAATGCTGGAAAAGGTATAGGAGGAGAAAAAACATAAATGCCTGGCAAACCTACAAAAGAGCAAGAAATGACTACCTAAGTAAAAGGAGAGAGGCAGAGAAAGATTATGAGAGGGACATCACCAGGAAGGCTAAAGAAAATCCCAAGCTTTTCCACAGCTTTATCAGAGGAAAACTGAAGGTAAAAGAACAGGTTTTAAGGCTAAAGAGAGCGGATGGAAGCATCACTGAGACGGACGAAGAGATCTGCAAAGAATTGAACAAGGAGTTTCAGTCAGTATTTACAGTAGAAAATACCCCACCCCCTCAGATTGCAGTGATAGAAGCTCAAGGGCCGGTATTAGAGAACATCAACCTTACAGCCACAGAGGTATGCAAAGCGCTGATGGATTTAGATGTTCATAAAGCTACAGGTCCTGATGACATATCCCCTCATGTGCTTAAAAAATGCGCAAACACAATATCAGTGGCACTAAGTATCATATTTAAGGAGTCATTGGAGTCGGGGGAGATTCCAAGATGCTGGAAACAAGCAAATGTGATACCTATCTTCAAAAAGGGAAGGAGGGATACGGCTCTGAACTATAGACCAGTTTCCTTGACCAGCATAGTTTGCAAACTTATGGAGAAACTACTAAGGAAACATATCTCTCTTCACTTGGAATCCTTCAACTTTTTGTCAGTGAGGCAACATGGCTTCAGAGAAGGAAGATCAACAGTAACAAACTTATTAGAATTTTATGATGAGGTAAGCCATATCTTACAGGAAAGAGAGGGCTGGGCAGATTGCATATTCCTAGACTTCCAGAAAGCGTTTGACACTGTTCCACATGGGAGACTTATTAGGAAGCTGCAATCAATGGCTAGAATAGGTGGAAATGTCTTGGAATGGATAAAAACTTACTTAGAAGGAAGGGAACAGAGGGTTAGAGTAAGACACTCAGTGTCTGAATGGAGAAGAGTTAGTAGTGGAGTTCCACAGGGTTCAGTTTTAGGGCCACTTTTGTTCCTTGTATATGTAAATGACCTACCAGAGTGTGTAAATTCATTCATGAATATGTTTGCAGATGATGCAAAGATTGTGAAGAAAGTAAAAAACGAGAACAATGGTAGAGAACTTCAGGAGGATCTAAATAATTTGCATGAGTGGTCAGAAAAGTGGCTAATGAAATTCAATACCTCAAAATGTAAGGTAATGAGAATGGGTACAAGTGCAAGAAGGCCCAAGCTTGACTACTCGGTGGCTGGAGTACAACTTCAGGAGACAGAAAATGAGAGAGATCTAGGAGTAAACATACTGGCAGATTTGTCTCCAGAAATACATATAAATGGCATAGTAAGGGCAGCATATGCATTCTTATCAAATGTAAGGGTAGCCTTCAGGCACATGGACAAGGAAATGTTCAGAAATATTTATGTAACCTATGTGAGGCCAAAACTCGAATATGCAGCCCCCTTTTGGAATCCGCACTTGAAAAAGCACATAGCTAAGCTTGAAAAAGTTCAAAGACATGCCACGAAACTGGTGCCAGAAATACGCAATCTCGGTTATGATGAGAGGCTGAGGGAATTAGACTTGCCATCACTCGAAGCTAGAAGAGTAAGGGGGGATATGGTGACGGTCTTTAAATTCCTTCATGGTTATGATAGAGTGGATAGGGATCGATATTTCGATATGGCTGGCTCTAGAACTAGAGGTCATAGTTTGAAGCTTCGGAAGAAAACTTGTTTGCAGGATGTAAGGAAATACTTTTTCAGTGTAAGAGTAGTTGATAATTGGAATTCGCTAAGCGAGGAGGTAGTTAATGCTACCTCAATCCATAGTTTTAAGGACAGGTATGATAAGTATCACTAAGTCTAAAAATGGAACCGATCAGGAGACGGGAAGATACGAGCTTTGGGCTCTTTCCCGTAAACACAATTAGGTAATCACAATTAGGTAATCACACACACACACACTCTCTCTCTCTCTCTCTCTCTCTCTCTCTCTCTCTCTCTCTCTCTCACTCACACACACACACACACACACACACACACACACACACACACACACACACACACACACACACACACCTTGGAATCCTCCAACTTTTTGTCAGTGAGGCAACATGGCTTCAGAGAAGGTAGATCAACAGTAACAAACTTATTAGAATTTTATGATGAGGTAAGCCAAATCTTACAGGAAAGAGAGGGCTGGGCAGATTGCATATTCCTAGACTTCCAGAAAGCGTTTGACACTGTTCCACATGGGAGACTTATTAGGAAGCTGCAAGCAATGGCTAGAATAGGTGGAAATGTCTTGGAATGGATAAAAACTTACTTAGAGGAAAGGGAACAGAGGGTTTGAGTAAGACTCTCAGTGTCTGAATGGAGAAGAGTTAGTAGTGGAGTTCCACAGGGTTCAGTTTTAGGGCCACTTTTAATCCTTGTATATGTAAATGACCTACCAGAGTCTGTAAATTCATTCATGAATATGTTTGTAGATGATGCAAAGATTGTGAAGAAAGTAAAAAACGAGAACAATGGTAGAGAACTTCAGGAGGATCTAAATAATCTGCATGAGTAGTCAGAAAAGTGGCTAATGAAATTCAATACTTCAAAATGTAAGGTAATGAGAATGGGTACAAGTGCAAGAAGACCCAAGCTTGACTACTAGGTGGCTGGAGTACAACTTCAAGAGACAGAAAATGAGAGAGATCTAGGAGTAAACATACTGGCAGATTTGTCTCCAGAAATAATATAAATGGCATAATAAGGGCAGCATATGCATTCTTATCAAATGTAAGGGTAGCCTTCAGGCACATGGACAAGGAAATGTTCAGAAATATTTATGTAACCTATGTGAGGCCAAAACTCGAATATGCAGCCCCCTTTTGGAATCTGCACTTGAAAAAGCACATAGCTAAGCTTGAAAAAGTTCAAAGACATGTCACGAAACTGGTGCCAGAAATACGCAATCTCAGTTATGATGAGAGGCTGAGGGAATTAGCCTTACCATCACTCGAAGCTAGAAGATTGAGGGGGGATATGGTGACAGTCTTTAAATTCCTTCATGGTTATGATAGAGTGGATAGGGATCGATATTTTGATATGGCAGGCTCTAGAACTAGAGGTCATAGTTTGAAGCTTCGTAAGAAAACTTCTTTGCAGGATGCAAGGAAGTACTTTTTTAGTGTAAGAGTAGTTGATAATTGGAATTCGCTAAGTGAGGAGGTAGTTAATGCTAAGTCAGTCCATAGTTTTAAGGACAAGTATGATATGTATCACTAAGAACAAAATGGAACCGATCAGGGGACTGGAAGTTACGAGATAGGGGCTCTTTCCGTAAACACAATTAGGTAATTACATAAATGAACTACATATTTATATTTCAATTATAAGAACGGTGAAATTATATATATATATATATATATATATATATATATATTATATATATATATATATATATATATATATATATATATATATATATATATATCAAAGTCTAAATTAAAAGATAGCAATTAAAATAATAAACCTTAACCAATTAAAAAAAATGAAAAATTAAATATTCTTTCACGGCAAACCGTACACTGTAACCTGTTAAAACTTTTTTTTTTTTAATAAAGACAAAGTTTTTGTCGAGAAAAACTATTAATACTTTTTTAAAGAAAAAGTTTGGTTACATGTTTGTCTAGATCTAAAAATATATTTAGTCTCTCGCTCTCTCTCTCTCTCTCTCTCTCTCTCTCTCTCTCTCTCTCTCTCTCTCTCTCTCTCTCTCTCTCTCTCTCTCTCTCTCTCTCAGAATCAAAACAAGGGATTTTTACCTCTATGGAAATGATCTACGTTAAAACCACATTTCCTTAAAAGCTATGGGAGCCATTTTGCATAAAATAAATAAATAAATAAAAAGTTAATAAAAATTTGGTCAATAACTCGACCAATCCATCCAATTATCGGGAAGATTGTATAATATATAAATAAGGAAAGACCAATTTATACATTATTATAAATTCTGATATCTTCACTTGCATCGATTTGGAATTAATTAGGCCATTGATGTTTTGTCAATGACCCCTAAATATATTTATCTGTTTATATATTTAGTTATTCTTTATTCAACTTTTATATTCTTTATATATTTATTTGGTTATATGTTTGTATTTTCTCTTCTGAAAGAGTCAGAGTATTTTGCCTTGACTCAGCCATTCTTCTCGTAAGGGGAAAATTGGCTCGTGTATGTAGACAGATGTTTGTTTTTAACTGTATCACGACGTATTCATTTATGACTGTACGTACAGACTTCAACTGTGTATATAATATCCACATGGTGCACATGTACACCATATGCATACATATAATCACAAGTTCTGCACCTGTAAATAAGTATATATATATATATATATATATATATATATATATATATATATATATATATATATATATATATATATATATATATATATATATATATATATATATATATATATATATATATATATATATATATATATATACCTTCATGTGGTTATGTTCATTTTATTTATCAATCATTTTGGTCAATGTTATCTAGTTAGATTAGTGCTTTTGATTAAATAATTTTTCTTACTTAGGGTGTTATATTGACTTTCATTACATATTCCGTTTATTACGAAGGGTGTTGTCCGGTTAGTTTATTGCTTTTCACAACATAGGTATTCGTTTTATTATTGAGGATGTTGTACGGTTTGGTGATTGCTTTTCAATATATATATATATATATATATATATATATATATATATATATATATATATATATATATATATATATATATATATATATATATATATATATATATATATATATATATATATATTCGTTTTATTACTGAGGGTGTTTTCCGGTAAGATTATTGCTATTCATTAGATATTTATTCGTTTTATTATTTATGGTGTTGTCTGGTTAGAGTATTATGTTTCATAATATATTTATTCGTTTTATTACAGTATTGTCCGGTTAGATTATTACTTTTCCTAATATATTCGTTTTATTACTGGGGGTGTTCGGGTACATTATTACTTTTTTTAAATATTTATTCGTTTTATTACTGAAGGTGTTCGGGTACATAATTACTTTTTTTTAAATATTTATTCGCTTTATTACTGTAGGTGTTGTCCGATTAGATTATTGCTCTTTCATTATATATTTATTTGTTATATTACTGAGGTTGTTGTCTGCTTAGTGTCTTCCTTTTCATATTTGTATTCGTTTTATTAATGAGGGTATTGTCCGATTTGATGATTGCTTTTCAGTATATATTTATTCGTTTTATTACTGAGGGTATTGTCCGGTATGTTGATTGCTTTCAATATATATTTATTCGTTTTATTACTGAGGGTGTTGGCTGGTTAGTTTATTCATTTTCATAATATTCGTTTTATTACCAAGGGTGTTGTCCGGTTAGTCTATTCCTTTTCATGATATAATTATTTTTTTTTAATGAACTAATAACAGAAATAGACCAGTTTCGTCCTCTTGTTAGGATTAATTTTTTTATGACTACGTTATTCATTCTAAAAATATACAGACATCAGAGATCTGTAAACTTCCTATTTCAGATGTTTTTTTCAGTTTAATTTGCTAATCTTACCCTGTAGGCTTAATTATTCTTGTAGTGTAGACCTAAGGTAATCATCTCAAAATCAATTTCATTACTTTAAGTGATTTTGTCAATCGTTTTCACAAGGTACAAGCTTCTAATCTGTTAATCTCCTAGTTCAGATTATTTTCATATAATTTCCTAATCTTATAATGTAGGCCTACTTATTCCTTTAGTGTAGGCCTAAGGAAGTCATATTACTATCATTTTAATAACTTTATTAAATTTTGTTCTTGTAATGTGTCAGGCTTCTCGTATGTCATTTTCTATTTCAGATTATTTTCAGATGATCTTTGTAGACCTACTTATTCTCAGTATAGGCCTTATCCATTCTGCTCACGGTCTTCTTATATTACATTGGCTATTGAGGTAAACCTTCCCCTCTGTTCCTCATTGACCAATAGATTTAATTTTTATTTTATCTATATAGGCCTATGGTACAGTCAGCTGGGCTAGGCTATTATGTTATTAGTACTTGTACCTCGTTTGCAGATGGAGGTGAATGGAGAAGCTAGTTCAAAACAGTGGCCCTATATGAGAGAGAGAGAGAGAGAGAGAGAGAGAGAGAGAGAGAGAGAGAGAGAGAGAGAGAGAGAGAGAGTTGAGAATTTGCGCAATATTTTATTGTAATTTGTCAAATTTTACACGTTAGTTTAATTCATAAATGGCTGCTTGGAATACTCTGTATTATTATTATTATTATTATTATTATTATTATTATTATTATTATTATTATTATTATTATTATTATTCCCTTTAGTTATGAAAAATATTTACCACCAATACTTGAAAACGTTATTTCATTTAGTTTCGGATTTCTCTCTCTCTCTCTCTCTCTCTCTCTCTCTCTCTCTCTCTCTCTCTCTCTCTCTCTCTCTCTCTCTCTCTCTCTCTCTCTCTCTCTCTCTCTCTCTCTCTCTCTCCAGAGCATGTGAAGCAAACATCACCAAAAAGGTGGGATTTACTCCCGTGGTTTGATATATCATTTTCGGGTCCATTTTTTGTATCCTACCGTACCTGCTAATCCCTCAAAGGGGGAGCGAAAGAAAAATCTTAGATAGTGAGAGAGAGAGAGAGAGAGAGAGAGAGAGAGAGAGAGAGAGAGAGAGAGAGAGGAGGAGAGAGAGAGAGAGAGATTCATAAACTGTAGTGCTTACGAGTTACATGGGGATCCCTTATACAATATATTATTAAGGGTCAGAATTCCAAGCAAAATATCTAGTTTCTTGAAAAATTACAGTAATCATTTATCAGTGGATTTCGCAGTTCAAAATACTCATGGTTCGATCCTTGACTGGGGTTAGAATAGCTTTCACAGTCGTCTCTTGTCATAAACGATTAAAATTGTCAATTATTTGGGGTGGGTGATTTCATATAGGTCTACCTAATTATTCAGTCATTGCCTGGAGATCACTGGGTCCACGTGATTGAAGAGAAGGCTTGGGCTCCGGCTATGTGGTAGGTATATAGTTGAGCTCTAGTATTTTTACTTTTATTGTCAGTTTAAATTAATCAGATAATCATTAATCGTCTCGGCGTGAAGATATGAATAACTTTTTTATTATTACTGGGGATTGTTCTAGTTTCTTAGCTTAAATGAATATGAACAAATATTCATAAAAATCAAACAATTTTGCTGTTAGGCCATGGTGGAAAATCTGAAATGTTTCGGTTTTACGTCACGAACTCCCTTTTTTACTAAAGGGCTAGGACGGTTGCCTTCTTGCGAAGGACTTGTTTTGACAGATGTAATCGTTACCCAGAGTGTATGCCCTCACTAACCTCAGTCCGTGACGGGGCGCGAACCATCGACCTGTCGTTTCAGAGTCGCGGACGCTACCATTTTGCCACGGAGACTAAATTACTAAAATATAGGAAACGAGACCGATGCATAGGATAGGTAAATTGGTACGTAGAGGAGATAGAGAATAATAAGGATGAGGAGATCAAAAAGGAAAGGAGATATGAGACTAGGAGGAGAAGGATAGGAAGCTAGGAATTGTAGTAAGGATGTGCAAAGTAAAGAAGGATAGGATATATGAGGCTGGGGGAGGCACTGAAGGATAGGAAAACAGGAATTGTTGTAGTATAGGAAGGAGGTACAGAAGGACGTGATAGAAGAGAAGGATAGGAAATCAGGAACTCTTGTAGGAGAGAAAGGGAGCATAGCAGGATGTGATAAAAGAGGAGAGAGGGATAGAAGGTTCTTCTGTTACGAAAAAAATAAAGTTTAAAGTCAACAAATGAATAAAAGAGAGGACACTTGAGGATAGGGAGAGACGCTAGAGAAGGATGGGAAACCTGGACATAGTTAGAGGGGTAGGGTGGGGGGATGGAATAGAGGGATGGGATAGAAGAGGAAGGAGATCAATAATACCACAAACCCCCCACTGGCATCCAATCTTAACACCTCAGGTGCGTACCTGTGGAGTATGTATGGTTCACCGTTAAACCCAAAAAGAAGAAGAAGAAGAAGAATCACACGTGCGAGGATACAGCATGAGTGATATGAAGAAACAAGAGGAGGAAAAAAAAGAAGGAGGAGGCGGAGACGCAAGAAGACATACACAGATACGTGGATAAAGTATAAGAGATGTGAAGAAGAAGAAGAAGAAGAAGAAGAAAGGGGAGGAGGAGACACAAGAAGACATACACAGATGCGCGGATAAAGTATGACAATGTGAAGAAGAAGAAGAAGAAGCATACGCCCAAATTAATTGTTGATCAGCTCGTACGCACCTTTCCACATTCTCTCTCTCTCTCTCTCTCTCTCTCTCTCCTCTCTCTCTCTCTCAATATGCCGCTTTCAATAGCATCCACTTCTACTCCTTCCACTGCTTGAAGTCTTCCTATCTCTCACACTTTCTCTTTGAGCGTGTGTGGGCGTAGGCCACACACACTCGGGAGTGAGTTCCAGATTTTAGCGAAATTAAAGAATTATAATAGGCAATCTTAGAGTTATGTATTGCATTTCTTTTTTCTTTTGGAATCACAGGAATGGTCATAAAATATTAATATGCGCTTGGTGTTAAGTAATTGTTTATATTTTAGTTTTTCTTTCATATATATATATATATATATATATATATATATATATATATATATATATATATATATATATATATATATATATATATATATATATATATATATATATTGCTCTTAACTGTTTATATTGTCAATATGTAATTATGTTTCATTTGAATAATACCAATTTTAAATTATAATATCGATATTTACCATGCCCTGCCGTTTTGCGATTTTCAGTGTGAAATTTAAAAACGTTAACTTTTGAAATTCGTACGAGACATTGGGAAATGTATGTCTATTCATTAAGATGAAAGAGACTCCCTTTTTTTCGAGAAAATTGAAACTAAAAAATCTCACATGAAATAGAAGAATGGCATTAGCAAGAGTTCTAATTAAGTCATTTTAATTAGCCGTATATAGCTTTGAGAAAAATTAAGGAATTTTGTAAATACTTCGATAGTATCATACCTTAAATGTCCTTTAAATAATGTTCCGGTTTTACGTCACGGACTCCCTTTTCTACCAAGGGCTAAGACGGTTGCCTTCTTGCGAAGAACTTATTTTGGCAGATGTAATCGTTACCCTGAGTGCATGCCCTTGCTAACCTCAGACCGTGACGGAGCGCGAACCCTCGACCTGACGCCTCAAAGTCGCGGACGCTACCGCTTGAGCCACGGTAACTACAAATGTCCTTTAAATAATAAGAAGAAGAAGAAGAAGAAGAATAATATGCACTCGTCTTTTTTCATATAGGGGACTTTCTTAATAATCGAAAACACACACAACATATGTTTTTAGCAAATGAAAGGGTAGTCTTTAGGCACATGGACAAGGAAATGTTCAGAAATATTTATGTAACCCATGTGAGACCAAAGCTTGAATATGCAGCCCCCTTTTTGGAATCTACACTTGGAAAAGCACATAGTTAAACTGGAAAAAACTGCAAAGACATGCCACGAAACTGGTGCCAGAATACGCAATCTCAGTTATGATGAGAGGCCGAATGAATTAGACTTACCATTACTCAAAGCTAGAAGAATTAGGGGTGATGTGGTGACTTTATAAATTCCTTCATGGGTATGACGGAGTGGATAGGGATCGATATTTTGATATGGCTGGCACTAGAACTAGAGGTCATAGTTTGAAGCTTCGTAAGAAAACTTTGCAGGATGTAAGGAAGTATTTTTTTTTAGTGTAAGAGTAGTTGATAACTGGAATTCGCTAAGCGAGGAGATAGTTAATGCTAACTCAGTCCGTAGTTTTAAGGACAAATATGATAAGTACCACTATGTACAAAATGGAACCGACCAGGAGATGAGACTTTACGAGCTTGGGGCTCTCTCACGTAAGCATACCTGTCACCAAAGTAGGTGTAATTCATGCCAGAGAGAAATGGTTCGATAATGGGTGTAAAAGAGCTAAGGAGTGGAGAGACAAATGCTGGAAAAGGTATAGGAGGAGAAAAAACATAAATGCCTGGCAAACCTACAAAAGAGCAAGAAATGACTACCTAAGTAAAAGGAGAGAGGCAGAGAGAGACTATGAGAGGGACATCACCAGGAAGGCTAAAGAAAATCCCAAGCTTTTCCACAGCTTTATCAGAGGAAAACTGAAGGTAAAAGAACAGGTTTTAAGGCTAAAGAGAGCGGATGGAAGCATCACTGAGACGGATGAAGAGATCTGCAAAGAATTGAATAAGGACTTTCAGTCAGTATTTACAGTAGAAAATACCCCACCCCCTCAGATTGCAGTGATAGAAGCTCAAGGGCCGGTATTAGAGAACATCAACCTTACAGCCACAGAGGTATGCAAAGCGCTGATGGATTTAGATGTTCATAAAGCTACAGGTCCTGATGACATATCCCCTCATGTGCTTAAATAATGCGCAAACTCAATATCAGTGGCACTAAGTATCATATTTAAAAAGTCACTGGAGTCAGGGGAGATTCCAAGATGCTGGAAACAAGCAAATGTGATACCTATCTTCAAAAAGGGAAGGAGGGATACGGCTCTGAACTATAGACCAGTTTCCTTGACCAGCATAGTTTGCAAAGTTATGGAGAAACTACTAAGGAAACATATCTCTCTTCACTTGGAATCCTTCAACTTTTTGTCAGTGAGGCAACATGGCTTCAGAGAAGGTAGATCAACAGTAACAAACTTATGAGAATTTTATGATGAGGTAAGCCAAATCTTACAGGAAAGAGAGGGCTGGGCAGATTGCATATTCCTAACTTCCAGAAAGCGTTTGACACTGTCCCACATGGGAGACTTATTAGGAAGCTGCAATCAATGGCTAGAATAGGTGGAAATGTTTTGGAATGGATAAAAACTTACTTAGAAGGAAGGGAACAGAGGGTTAGAGTAAGACACTCAGTGTCTGAATGGAGAAGAGTTAGTAGTGGAGTTCCACAGGGTTCAGTTTTAGGGCCACCTTTGTTCCTTGTATATGTAAATGACCTACCAGAGTCTGTAAATTCATTCATGAATATGTTTGCAGATGATGCAAAGATTGTGAAGAAAGTAAAAAACGAGAACAATGGTAGAGAACTTCAGGAGGGTCTAAATAATCTGCATGAGTGGTCAGAAAAGTGGCTAATGAAATTCAATACTTCAAAATGTAAGGTAATGAGAATGGGTACAAGTGCAAGAAGGCCCAAGCTTGACTACTCAGTGGCTGGAGTACAACTTCAAGAGACAGAAAATGAGAGAGATCTAGGAGTAAACATACTGGCAGATTTGTCTCCAGAAATACATATAAATGGCATAGTAAGGGCAGCATATGCATTCTTATCAAATGTAAGGGTAGCCTTCAGGCACATGGACAAGGAAATGTTCAAAAATATTTATGTAACCTATGTGAGGCCAAAACTCGAATATGCAGCCCCCTTTTGGAATCCGCACTTGAAAAAGCACATAGCTAAGCTTGAAAAAATTCAAAGACATGCCACGAAACTGGTGCCAGAAATACGCAATCTCAGTTATGATGAGAGGCTGAGGGAATTAGACTTACCATCACTCGAAGCTAGAAGAGTGAGGGGGGGATATGGTGACAGTCTGTAAATTCCTTCATGGTTATGATAGAGTGGATAGGGATCGATATTTTGATATGGCTGGCTCTAGAACTAGAGGTCATAGTTTGAAGCTTCGTAAGAAAACTTCTTTGCAGGATGTAAGGAAATACCTTTTCAGTGTAAGAGTAGTTGATAATTGGAATTGGCTAAGCGAGGAGGTAGTTAATGCTACCTCAATCCATAGTTTTAAGGACAGGTATGACTAAGTATAAAATGGAACCGATGAGGAGACGGGAAGATACGAGCTTTGGGCTCTTTCCCGTAAACACAATTAGGTAATCACAATTAGGTAATCACACTCTTATATATATATATATATATATATATATATATATATATATATATATATACATATATATATATATATATATATATATATATATATATATATATATATATATATATATATATATATATATATATATATATATATATATATATATATATATATACACTTAGAAAGAGGGGAACAGGGTGTTAGAGTAAGACACTCTTTGTCTGAATGGAGAGGAGTTAGTAGTGGAGTTCCACAGGGTTAACTTTTTGCGCCACTTTTGTTCCTTGTATATGTAAATGACCTACCAGAGTTTGTAAATTCATTCATGAATATGTTTGCAGATGATGCAAAGATTGTGAAAAGAAAGTAAGAAACGAAAACAATGGTAGAGAACTTCAGGAAGACCTAAATAGTCTGCATGAGTGGTCAGAAAATTGGCTAATGAAGTTTTATACTTTTAAATGTAAGTTAATGAGAATGGGTACAAGTGCAGGAAGTCCCATGCTTGACTACTCATGGCAGGAGCAGAACTTCAAGAAACAGAGAATGTGAGATATCTAGGAGTAAACATACTGGAAGATTTGTCTCAAGAAATGCATAGTAAGGGCAGCATATGCATTCCCAGCATATGTGAGGGTTCCCTTCAGGCACATGGACAAGGAAATGTTCAGAAATAATTATGTAACATATGTGAGACCAAAGCTTGAATATGCAGCCCTCAGCTAAGCTGGAAAAAGTTCAGAGACATGCCACGAAACTGGTTCCAGATATACTGTACACAATCTCAGCTATGAGGAGAGGCTGAGGGAATTAGACTTACCATCACCCATAGCTAGAAGAATTAGGGGGGGGGGATATGGTGACGGTATTTAAATTCCTTGATTGTTATGACAGAGTGGATAGGGATCGATATTTTGATATGGCTGGCACTAGAACTAGAGGTCATAGTTTGAAGCTTCGTAAGAAAACTTCTTTGCAGGATGTAAGGCCGTATTTTTTTAGTATAGGAGTAGTTGATAATTGGAATTTGCTAAGCGAAGAGATAGTTAATGCTCACTCAATCCATAGTTTTATGGACAATTATGATAAGTATCACTGAGTATAAAATGGAACCGACCAGGAGACGGGGAGTTACGAGCTTGAGGCTCTCTTCCGTAAGTACAGTGAGGTAATTAGGTGTATATATATATATATATATATATATATATATATATATATATATATATATATATATATATATATATATATATATATATATATATATATATATATATATATATATATATATATATATATATATATATATATAAGTACCCTAAAATAATGGAAAACGAAAGAGTTTGTATTTCTAAAATTATTTATAAAATATCACTAAGCAAACAGGCCTAAGTGTGATAGGCCTTCATTTTTATCCTCTTTCTCTGCAGCCACTAATTTACAGCCCATTACAATACTTAAAGTAGTTTAATTACTAAACCTCGTAGACTTAAATCATATTTCAAAAAGAATATAGGCCTATACTGAGTCAGTGAGTAGGCCTATATTCTTAACGCGTATTAACACCTTTTCTATGGCATTTGTAACTATACATTAATTAACAACTGTATCCTAAATTAACATTACTAAGATGATGAAAGGATGTTGAGTTGTTAAAATTGAAAATAGGAAATTGCCTCTTACATCAAGGGTTATAGGTAACTGGAAGCCATAAATGTCGGCTTCTATGATGAACAGCCGCCATTTTGAAGCAGCAGAATTTTCAGATAATGATTTACTACACAACTCCTTTTATATTTTTCTAAAAAATGGAGCTCCTGAAGAAATTCGACCTGCCTTTCATCAACAGCAAAGAAAGGTTAGGTTAAGTTAAGTTGAAGATGAAGCTTAAATTCTAACTTAATTTAACCTAATCTAACCTTTTTTTCTGTTGATGAAAGGCAGGCCCCAATTCTACATTTTTTTCCTAAGAAATTTTAGCTTTAAAAATAATCTTTAGATCAGGTGAAGATTAGAAACCCTCAATACATTAAATAACCCAGTAAATTAAGTTAGGTTTGTCAGATTAGGTTAATATAGGTAAAGTTAGGTATTAAGCTAAACGAACAGTTTACTAGGTTATTTAATGTACTGGGGGTTGCTAATATTTACCTGAGGCTAATCCTCATTACTTAATGTATATTATTTTTTCTATTTATATCTTTATTTATTTTTTCTAATTCATCTATTTATAATTCTTTCTCTACTGAAGTGTTGGAGATAGACATAACTCTCACAGAAGGCCCTGAAATTAACTCCCTGATATGGGAGTTTCCAGAACCTCTTTTTGGAATAAGAAGGAGAGGCTAGTGGCGTTCCAGTACTCATTTCTGTAAGCTGAAGTGATTGATTATATAAGTAATTCTTATAGTTTTCTTAGAACATCATACAGTATAATATGCAGTACCCCCAGTAATGGATTATGTTTTTTCTTATAATCGAATGGAAACCCCCGTAGCATAACTAGTAGAGTGCACGATTCGGAAGGTGTTGGACTTACATTCAAGCCCACAGCGGGGCACTTGATAGGAAGGGCATCTAACCTAAATTTCCTTGCTTCAAACTGTCTGTGTCCACCCCCAATGGATGGATTCGGTTTTACGTCACAAACTCCCTTTTCTACTAAGGGCTAGGACAGTTGCCTTCTTACGAAGGACTTGTTTTGGCAGATGTAATTGTTGCCCTGAGTGTATGCCCTTACTAACCTCAGTCCGTGACGGGGCGCGAACCCTCGACCTGCCGCCTCAGAGTCGCAGACGCTACCATTTTGCCACGGAATGGAGACTAATAGTTATTTTTTTTTATTTTACGAGTCACAATTAGTCCCCATTTGGGGGTGGACACTAATGGATTGAGGTTGGGGAATTAAGGCTGCATGCCCTTCCTAATGTTCTGCCACAAGCTTGAGCATGGGTTCGTCACTTCCTAAATTCGAGCACTCCACCACTCTGATGGTTCCGTTATATGCCAACAGCATCTGCAGTTCCCCAGTGGACACCCACCAGGTACTGACCAGACCTATGGGGACCTAACCTCGCTGATCAAGCAAAAAGAAGTATACCTACCATGGTATGGCCCTTGGCAGACTAACAGTGACACATTAAATGCAAAAAAGAATAAACACTGGAATGGAATAATTCCTATTAGGAAAAGCTGTTGGTGTAAAGGATACATGTGAGGTGTTAGCGATATGTTATGATTTACATTTTGTACATATTTCATAGACATGAACTGACAGTGCAGATGAGCATGTGTCTCGTGGTCGAGAGAGAAAAAAATAATGTATATGACTTACCTCAACTTAACTCCACCAGCACGTATTAGAAGTCAAAAGCCCACTCACAACTGTTCAAGTCCCGATTTCTCCTTGCCCCCTTTCTCCAAATCGACACATTCAATAAGAATCAATACCTACACTGTGAGCTCCCGCTAAGCCTCCACAACTCAAAAATAAAGCAATTCCCTCACACAACTCAATCAATAAGCATTTCCGTCACACAACTCAGTATCTCCACAAGCACTACCCTTCACCCCCGAACGCCTGCCAAAAATTGTAAACAACATCCCGTTCAGTGTTGCCAACTACCCTGCTGTGTTACCAAATCCAAATTATACAAAATCATAAACTAATACTATTGTCTCCACAAAACCACACGCCCCTTTAATCTTATGTTCACTAATAGTGCCAACAACTCGGCCTTTTTTTAGCCAGGCAACCACATCACCTTGGCCATCAAATTATTTCATCATTTCACCACACAATTTGCCTTTTCCAGCCACACTGATTTTTAAACTGCCTAGTAGCTTGTGATCGAGATAGAAAAAATAATGTATATCACTTGCCTCAACTTAACTCCACCAGCACGTATTGGAAGTCAAAAGCCCACTCACATCTGTTCAAAACCCAGTTTCTCCTTGCCCCCCTTTCTCCAGATCGCCACATTCAAAAAGAATCAACACTTACACTGGGAGCTCCCACTAAGCCTTCACAACTCAAAAATAAAGCAATTCCCTCACACAACTCAAACAATAAGCAATTCCGTCACACAACTCAATAACTCCAAAAGCACTACTCTTCACCTCCGAACGCCTGCCAAAAACTGTAAACATCAACCCATTCACTGTGTTGCCAACTACCCTTCTGTGTTACCAGATCCAAATTATACAAAACCATAAACGAAAATTATTGTCTCCACAAAACCACATGCCCCCTTGATCTTAAGATCACTAATAGTGCCATCAACTCTACCTTTTTTAGCCAGGCAAGCACATCACCTTGGCCATCAAATGATTTCATCATTTCACCACACAATTTGCCTTTTCCAGCCATACTGATTTTTAGAAAACCTAGAGAGCTTGTGGTCGAGCTAGAAAAAAATACTGTACATCAGTTACCTCAACTTAAAAAGCCCAGTCACGTATGCTCAAAACCCAATTTCTCCTGAAACCCTTTCTCCAAATCCCCACATTCGAAAAGAATTAACACCTACACTGGGAGCTTCCGCTAAGCCTCCACAACTCAAAATTAAAGCAATTCCCTCACACAACTCAATCAATTAGCAATTCCATCACACAACTCAATAACTCCAAAAGCACTACTCTTCACCCCCGAACGCCTGCCAAAAACTGTAAACATCATCACATTCACAGTGTTGCCAACTACCCTTCTGGTACCAGATCCAAATTATACAAAATCA
The DNA here is from genome assembly GCA_037179515.1 of Halocaridina rubra. Lineage (NCBI taxonomy): Eukaryota > Metazoa > Arthropoda > Malacostraca > Decapoda > Atyidae > Halocaridina > Halocaridina rubra. Next base: position 36,275 of record JAXCGZ010017577.1, on the reverse strand, counting down.
TAAACGAAACTATGAACTCCACAAAACCACAGTCATTCACAGTCTTCCCTCAGCACTCATTGATCTCTTGCACGACATTTACATCGCTCCTTCGTCACTTAACAAAACCCTGCAATGTTGTTTTTGGTTTCCTGAGTGTGTGAGGTTCGGAAATAAATGTAATTACAGAGAACCTGTCAAGTGAGTTTTCAGCACTGAAATTTATAGTTTCCTTAGACAATAACAGTTTGTTCGTAGAAGTTTTGTTTAGAGGATACCAGTTGGTATTTAGTAAGTTTCCTTAGACCATACCAGTTTGTGTACTATGTAGGTTTCCTTAGGCAATACCAGTTTGTATACTATGTAGGTTTCCTTAGACAATATCAGTTCTATACTTTGTAAGTTTCCTTAGACCATAACAGGATATACTGTGTAGATTGCCTAATATGAAAACAGGTTGTACTGAGTAGCTTTCTTTAGATAATACTAGTTTGTACTTTGTAGGTTTCCATTGATATTAATACCAATTTGTAGGTTTCCTTTGATGATACAAGTTTATACTTTAAAGGGTATCCTAGATAATACAAATTTGTACTTTGTGATTACCTAATTGTGATTACCTAATTGTGTTTACGGGAAAGAGCCCAAAGCTCGTATCTTCCCGTCTCCTGATCGGTTCCATTTTATACTTAGTGATACTTATCATACCTGTCCTTAAAACTATGGATTGAGATAGCATTAACTACCTCCTCGCTTAGCCAATTCCAATTATCAACTACTCTTACACTGAAAAAGTATTTCCTTACATCCTGCAAAGAAGTTTTCTTACAAAGCTTCAAACTATGACCTCTAGTTCTAGAGCCAGCCATATCAAAATATCGATCCCTATCCACTCTATCATATCCATGAAGGAATTTAAAGACTGTCACCATATCCCCCCTCATTCTTCTAGCTTCGAGTGATGGTAAGTCTAATTCCCTCAGCCTCTCATCATAACCGAGATTGCGTATTTCTGGCACCAGTTTCGTGGCATGTCTTTGAACTTTTTCAAGCTTAGCTATGTGCTTTTTCAAGTGCGGATTCCAAAAGGGGGCTGCATATTCGAGTTTTGGCCTCACATAGGTTACATAAATATTTCTGAACATTTCCTTGCCCATGTGCCTGAAGGCTACCCTTACATTTGATAAGAATGCATATGCTGCCCTTACTATGCCATTTATATGTATTTCTGGAGACAAATCTGCCAGTATGTTTACTCCTAGATCTCTCTCATTTTCTGTCTCTTGAAGTTGTACTCCAGCCACCGAGTAGTCAACCTTGGGCCTTCTTGCACTTGTACCCATTTTGAAGTATTGAATTTCATTAGCCACTTTTCTGACCACTCATGCAGATTATTTAGATCCTCCTGAAGTTCTCAACCATTGTTCTCGTTTTTTACTTTCTTCACAATCTTTGCATCATCTGCAAACATATTCATGAATGAATTTACAGACTCTGGTAGGTTATTTACATATACAAGGAACAAAAGTGGCCCTAAAACTGAACCCTGTGGAACTCCACTAGTAACTCTTCTCCATTCAGACACTGAGTGTCTTACTCTAACCCTCTGTTCCCTTCCTTCTAAGTAAGTTTTTATCCATTCCAAAACATTTCCACCTATTCTAGCCATTGATTGCAGCTTCCTAATAAGTCTCCCATGTGGAACAGTGTCAAACGCTTTCTGGAAGTCTAGAAATATGCAATCTGCCCAGCCCTCTCTTTCCTGTAAGATTTGGCTTACCTCATCATAAAATTCTAATAAGTTTGTTACTGTTGATCTACCTTCTCTGAAGCCATGTTGCCTCACTGACAAAAAGTTGAAGGATTCCAAGTGAAGAGAGATATGTTTCCTTAGTAGTTTCTCCATAACTTTGCAAACTATGCTGGTCAAGGAAACTGGTCTATAGTTCAGAGCCGTATCCCTCCTTCCCTTTTTGAAGATAGGTATCACAGTTGCTTGTTTCCAGTATCTTGGAATCTCCCCCGACTCCAGTGACTCCTTAAATATGATACTTAGTGCCACTGATATTGTGTTTGAGCATTTTTTAAGCACATGAGGGGATATGTCATCAGGACCTGTAGCTTTATGAACATCTAAATCCATCAGCGCTTTGCATACCTCTGTGGCTGTAAGGTTGATGTTCTCTAATACCGGCCCTTGAGCTTCTATCACTGCAATCTGAGGGGGTGGGGTATTTTCTACTGTAAATACTGACTGAAACTCCTTGTTCAATTCTTTGCAGATCTCTTCATCCGTCTCAGTGATGCTTCCATCCGCTCTCTTTAGCCTTAAAACCTGTTCTTTTACCTTCAGTTTTCCTCTGATAAAGCTGTGGAAAAGCTTGGGATTTTCTTTAGCCTTCCTGGTGATGTCCCTCTCATAGTCTCTCTCTGCCTCTCTCCTTTTACTTAGGTAGTCATTTCTTGCTCTTTTGTAGGTTTGCCAGGTATTTATGTTTTTTCTCCTCCTATACCTTTTCCAGCATTTGTCTCTCCACTCCTTAGCTCTTTTACACCCATTATCGAACCATTTCTCTCTGGCATGAATTACACCTACTTTGGTGACAGGTATGCAGCAATCTACTATCTTCCCATATTTCTCACAAAAGATGTCATACATTTCTTGTACAGATTTGTTGTAAAATAAGGTTCTCCAGTCAATAACTGCAAAAAGCTCATTCATTTTGATGTAATCTCCTTTCGGATAGTTCCTCCTCATGTCCTCAGTGCCTCTACTCTTAGGAAGAATATCTTCAATGATATACTCCATCAACAACACACAGTGGTCACTCTTTCCAATTGGTGGTTCATACTCAATTTTTTCAATATCCAACACATTATCTGTGAACACTAGATCAAGTAGTGATGGCTCATCCCCACCCCTGGCCCTTGTTGGTTCCATTACATGTTGGTGTAGGAAATTCCCTTGTACGCAATCTAGGAATCTTGCCCCGAATGAGTCATCACCACAGTGTGGGTCAAGATTTATCCAATCTATCTCTTTATGATTGAAGTCTCCCATAATCAAAATCCTACATTTTTTTTCCCATGCCATGTTAACAACTGAGTTTATGACTTCAATAGTACCTATATGACTTTCCTCATAAACTTCTAGCCTATTTTGGTTCCTTGGTGGGTTGTATACAACAGTTATTATAATGCTTTCTGACCCAGTATTTATGCGAGCAACAAGAAATTCCTTGAACTCACTTTCTATAGCCAAGTTTATTTCTTCAACTTGAATCCTTTCACTTATGAGCAGTGCTATCCCTCCACCAGTCCTCTCAGATCTTTCAACCCTTAGTATTCTGAAGCCCTTAGGAAAAACTGTGACACTGTTTATGTCCTCACTCAACTTAGTCTCTGTAATTGCTACTATATCTGCCTTACTGTTGTGAATCCTATCTTTTAATTCTACTGCCTTACCAGCTAATCCATCAGCATTTGTGTATAACAATCTTAATGAGGCCCCATCCCCTGATCTTCTGTCATTATCTTCTTTATCTCCCCTTTGTCTGGAAGAACTCTGTAATGAAAATTTTTCTTCTCTTCTTCATTTCTTTCATCATTTAACCTTCTTGCCTCTTGCAACAAGTTTTTTATCTTTCCCATCTCTTCCCGTGTTCTGTATCGTCTAATGAACACTTCTTTGAATTCTTGAAGGTCTTTTAGACTTTTTTTTCTCAACAATATTTCCCAACATGTTTCCCCTCTCTCAAAGGTTACTTTTGTTGGTCTCGGCTTTCCTTCCCTCGAA
>JAXCGZ010017577.1:5000-27500 GCA_037179515.1 Halocaridina rubra | reverse complement strand
TGAATTACAGAAGTTTTGGGAGGTTTTTGACTAAGGACCAGAAACATTTATCAGTGGGAAAGGAGTTAAGGTAATCAACTTTCCTTCTCATAAAGGAAGCTTTAGACCTTCAAATCTGAGCAGTACAGCAATATCTAGCTACAGTAAAGCACAGCGAGTTAAATCAGAAGAAGAGGCTTGGCACGACAGGTGTGCCCTATCCCTGGCCTGAATAGCCATGGAGCAGGCACGGTCAAACCAAGGATTAGTGAGAAAAAGTTTTTATAGAGGAGGGGATGAATGCCTCCATTCCCAAGGTTATGATTTCAGCAACTTTTAGGGTTACCTGATCAGGGTTGTGGGCCCAAAAGCAGTAGTCATCCCACGGGAAGTCAAAGAGGAAGTTAAGCAAATCTTCACGTTGTGTCCGCTCAGAGTGCCAAAGGCACCACTGAGTAGAAGGAATTGGTATAGGGGGAGCAAAATTGGAAGAGACTGAGATCACAGAGTGGTCAGATTTACCATGAGGGGAAAGCACAGAATAAGAGTAGTTTGAAGGGTTAGAAGTAAGAAATAGGTCAAGTGTGTTGACTGCATGTTCGTGTCGATCAGGAATATGAGTAGGATCTTTGATCATTTGCTCCAGATCATGAGTAATAGAGATAGCAAGGGTCTTACTTCCTCCAACAGCTGTGTGAGAAGAATTAACCCACTCACTGAGTTGTACATTGAAGTCTCCAATATAGAGAACTTTAACATGTAGATGAGAAGATAGCAAACACTCATGGCAAGAGGACAGATATTCAGAGAAAGACACAAAGTCAGTGGAATTTGGAGAGCTGAGAGAAGCAAAGGAATATAGTGGTAGTGGAGAGAGAGATCCAGAGAACATCAAAGTCAGGAGATTCAATGTTCATGAGCCTTGCAATTGGAATGTTAGTGTTGCGGTAGGCAACCCTCATTTAATTACAGCTAATTTGCATATGTTTTTATACTAATATATACTTAACTAGGAAAACCTGAAGGAAGGAATACATAACCTTAATTGGCACTAAAAAAAAAAAAAAAAAAAAAAAAAGCGTAAATGAAAACTAGAAGCAAACTTATGGTGATGTACATGCGAAGTCGTTAACAAAATAAATGTCCTCACAGTACCGTTCACTTGAATATTGATGAATACAATAAAAATACAGAAACTCCTCTAACTACAAAAAAGTTAGGTTCTAGAAGTCTGTTAGTAAGTTGTGTTTAGGTAAAAAATGCAAAACTGTACAGTACTTAGGCTAAAGACACGTAACTACTACATAAACCCTAAAATATACAGAATTATTGAAGTTAATACTCTAATAATAATATAAAAATACAGAGCAGTATAATCATACATTACTATATGGGTAGGTTTTTGTTTGTATCTGCGAATGCTCATAACTTGGTTGTTCGTAAGCAGGGGAAAGTCTGTACAGTATATATAAAATTACATGTGTGTATTTGTGCCATATGAAATACAGTACCACTGTCATGTTGTAAGAGACAGTTAACAGGGTTAAGGAGGTAGAAATTGGCAGTCCTAAACTCAATTTTTTTTCCGATCATATAAGTTAGTGATGATGGACAATATATATATATATATAAGTTGACACCCTCATTTTTCACTCATTTTGTTATAGTTTTGGGGTTTATATATATAAAACAGGGTGGCCACAGCCATAACAAAAAGACTGAGACTCATTCTGGCCTGCTTCCTTCACTCCTTCTCTCAGTTACTGAAAAAAAATAATGAAAAGCTTTCAGTAGTGTTGCCGTCTTCAAATCCACTGTTCCTCTAATAATTACCTTTTATGACACAAAGATACATGCATATATATGAATTAACACTGAAGGACATATTTCAGTTGTGATTTTTTTTTTTTTTTTTTTTTTTTTTTTTTTAGTTGGAGTGTCGAATCCCTCAAGCTACTCTCTTCTTGGAAGTCCCTCTTAAATTTGAAGTAACCATTCATTGCTTTTAATCTCAGTTATACTGATGGCTAAGTATGGTTCTGTATATTTTGTGTTCAGAAGCTTATATTTGGTGTTTACCGTTTTAGGTGTCCCTATTAATCCTCATATTGGTGCTGGAAACAAACAACTTTGGAAAATGGGAATGAAGACTGGATGCCCTGCCGAACACCCTGCAATAGGGTCGCTCGTGAGTCTGTCATCTCTCGAGTCAAGTGCTCTAACCGCTATACTACAGTGGTACTTCCTATTTGTGGACTCTTAATGAAGTTTAACAGTCACTCCATTTCTTTTCAAAGCTGGTCAATGCATAGGTGATTTTTCTCCCAAATACTGCTTTTCCTTTTTAAGCAAGGAGGCTGCAATCTCCCTAGTAAGGGGGTGGTCAAGTCAAAGCACTTGCATTCACCAGAAATTACTATACCCCAATCACTTTTTTTACCTCTTAAGGGAAAAAGGGCTGCCACAGTATCCCCCACCCCCCTGCTTGGTTACCCACAGAGTAAGTGGACAAGGATTTAAAGATTTTTTTATTGGGGCTTAACCATTATTGTTTATATTCTACCTAATTTTTACAACATAACCTACTTTTGGATTCGTAATTGAATTTTTTGATTCGTAATTATTTGATTTATGTTTGGAGTAGGACCTTTATTGTTTATTTTAAGATTTTGGAGTTTGAAAAGACCTTTTCCAATTTATGAACTGTCCCATATTTTCATGGAGCATGATGCCATTAGTCTCGATAGATGCAGCTATACCCTAATTGCAGAGAAAAAGATAACTTCATTTTTTTTTCTTTTGTATCTTAAAAAGACAAGGAAAGGGTGTATCCCTGTGTAGGGGACTAAAAAGCATTCCACCCCTTAGTATTCCCTGCGTCATAGGAATTAAGTCCCAAGTAAAAAATTAGAAAACATTCCTCCCACTAGTATTCCCTGTGTCATAGGAATCAAGAGTGCATTCCACCTCCTAGCATTCTCTGTCATAGGAGTCAACATTTGGGTGGGGATTAAAAAGCTTCACCCACTAGCATTACCCATATCATAGGAATAAAGTCTTGGTAGGGAATTAGAAAGCATTCCACCACTTAGTATCCCAGTGTCATAGGAAATATGTCCTTCTACCCCCTAGTATTCCTTGTCATAGGAATTAAGTGCCTGAGTAGGGGATTGCAAGCATTCCACCCCCTAGTATCCCTGTGTCATAGGAATTAAATGCCTTGGTAGAGGATTAGAAAGCATTCCACCCCTTAGTATCCTTGTGTCATAGGATTAAGTGCCTTGGTATTAGATTATAAGGCATTCCACCCCTTAATATCCTATCCCTGTGTCATAGGAATTAAGTGCCTGTGTATAAGATTAGAAAGGATTCCCTGTGCAATAGGAATTAAGTCCCTGCATATAGGATTTGAAAGTATTCCTTATGGCAAAGGCGTTAACTCCTTGTGTAAAGGATTAGAAAGCATTTCATTCCTTTCTATTCCCTGTTTGTCATAGGACTTAAGTAATACAGGCAATTCCATAAATCTTTATGGTGACTTAAGGTGTGTTTGTCTTTAGGTGAATGTGTGTGCTTTGACTTCCTCACTCCCCTTGCAAGGGGGATTGTGGCCATTGTATATGTATGTATGTAAAACAGCTGATGAAAATGGATATGACAAGCAGTGTGTGTGATGACGCTTATGTATCTCACTTCTATTATATTTGGGGCCAATTTGCAAATTCTAATATGATACTGAAATATTTTTGGACAAAATTTATGGATTTAGAAGTCTGTTATACTTCAAGGTAAGCCAAAATTTTTTCCAACAGCATAATACATTGTGAGTAAACCAGCTGCAGTCACTGGACCTAAAGGCAAATGATCCTTACCCACTTACCCTGTGGGTCACATGAGGAGGGTGGGAGTGGGGAATGGCAGAATCCTTCATTCCAAAGGAGCTAAGAGGGGTGATAAGAGGAATATTTGCTACTGGTGAATGTGTTTGCTTTGACTCAGCCACCCTTCTTACGTACTTTTGCTTAAATTTAGCGAATATATATTATAAAACAAATAACTGAATCCACAGTTACCTATCCTATAATGAACCTAAGGATTCAAGACGTTATCAGTGTTAAACTGTACATTTAATACTGCATAAAGGAGGGGGAGGACTGCATTAGCTCGGAGTTAGGAAGTTAGGAGTTAGGAAGTGACATGCCTAGCAATCTCAGGTTCGTTCCTGGCATGCCGGGCAGGGCATTAAGAAGGCCATCCAGCCTTTATCCCCCAGCTATAACCTGTTTGTATCCACCCCCATTCAAGTGGGGACTATTTGTAAAAAAACAGCAAAAAAAATATATATATATGGATAGAGGAGGGTGTGCCAGTGTGCCTTCACTGCCTACCACTAGAGTGCTAGAGTGCTCTCAGTTTCACCGTTTCATGACTTCCCCCCAAAGTTCAACTTAGGACTCGTCATGTAGTATAACTCCCCATCAGGGTTCAGCTTAGAACTCGTTTCATTGCTTCATAACTCCCCCTCAGGGTTCAACCTAGGACTCGTTATGTAGTTACACATTAACTTACGGTGATTCACCGGGCTGCATTTTGGTTAACGTCTAGTAATCACATGTGCTCTCTAAAAGAACTAAGAAGATAACAGGCTGAAAACCTACCATGATGAATTAAAAAAAAATATATATATATGTTCTGCATACAGTTTTACAACAAAGCAAATTTGAATGAGTGAATGTTAACAAAAATTATAGAAGATAACATGCTAAAAACCTATTGCAATGAAGTTTAAAAAGAACTGAAAAGTAGAACTAGAAAGAAATGTGCTGTGTTTATAGTTTTACAACAAAGACAAACTCAAAGGAATTGCTGTTCACAGGATAATACTCCCAAGTCCGAATTAAGAATTGACCTAAGTTAAATTTAACATACAAATCTTATCTTTCCTAAAAAAAAAAAACAAATGTACATTAACAGCTGACACATTAGCTGTGTTTTAATGAAAATAACATTCATTATATAAAAATGAAGTCTAAAATAACTTTTTTCTGAATCTAGAGCTTTGATAAAATCTGTTCAATTATGTAACAAAACACTTACATAAAAAGGAAATGTGAAGATCAAAAGACATTTTTGTCTGAATAAAAGTGCAGTACAGTACTGAATTAAAAGCAGTTCATCTAACACATTAATTATGGTCCTAATAAAATATAACACATATATAAAAGATGTGATAAAATCATGAATTTATGTAACTCAGCAAAGGATAAGGCCGAATTACATAAATTCTTTCTGTTACTTTATCGTTACACGTTCGTGAATGTATGTTAAGAATACAGCAGACTAAACACAAAATAAAACATCTCTGTTACAATATCATTATACCTTTCGAGAGCGTAGGTTAGCAATTCAGCAGACAAAACACGAAATAAGACATCTCTCAGTTACGTTACCAGTTTATGTTAACAAATGTACATTAGGAATTCAGCAGACTGATCACGATATAAAATATCTCTCTGTTACATTATCATTATGCGTTCATGAATGTACATTAGGAATTCAGGAGATTAATCATGAAATAATACATCTCTCTGTTACGTTATCGTTATACGTTCATGAACGTATGTTAGGAATTCAGCAGACTAAACCACAAGTAAAACATCTGTTATGTTATCGTTATACATTCACAAATGTATGTTGGGATTCAGCAGACAAAACACAAAATAAAACACAATATGAAACAAAGGACACAATAATAAATAGTCACGATAATACTCTCATACTATAAAATATCAGGGCAGTTGCATTTAACAAATACTTACCAGCTAAATGCTGTTTCTAAAAGACACGTATGCCTGCAGATGACACGAGTCTTGGTCACTCACTAATGATAAGAAGTGAAAAGAGGTCAATGAGCCCATTAACAGAGTTAGAGGAAAAATAAAATATGTAGTGACAAGAGGTCAGTTGGCCCTTAAACTGTGTCAAAGAAAAAATCAAGTAGTGCAAAGAGGCTAATTGGCCCTTAAACTGTATTTAAAAAAAAATAATAATAAATCAAGTAGGTCAGTGGGCCTTCAACTGTGTCAAAGAAAAAAATAGCAAGTACAGAAGTGCAAAGAGGTTAGTTGGCCCTTAAGCTGTGTAAAAATAAATCAAGTAGTGTCAAGAGGTCAGTGGGCCCTTTAACTGTGTCAGACAGAAAGCGAGTAGTGAAAGGTCAGTGGGTCTTTTAAATGTCAGAAAGAAAAAATAATAGGTCACTGGGTCCTTTATGTCAAAAGAAAAATCAAATAAAATGCTAAAAAGTATCATAATGCAATGACTAAAAATGACATTCACCTGCGAGGTCTAAAAATCATCAGAAATTGGCACATGAAATAATGTCCTCAAAACGATTCATATTGCATCAGAACGTTGCATATGAATCTCTTCCTTGCATATTAAAATAATACTGATATATATGCCACCTGCAGAAATTCTAATATCCTTTGCAGTAACTGCAAGCTATGTAGAGCAAGTAAATGCTTCACTTGCTTATTTGGAATAATTTACATCCATCTGAGTAAATTGTAAAAAGATAAATTCACATAAATATTCCATAAATAATATAAAAACTCATGACCAGATGAGGATTAGCATTCTGAGTATATCACATTATATGCCTTACAGTAGACTGTACATACATCTGGTCTCCAGTTCCTGCCGTAGGAACCGTCATCTTCAGGAAAACCCAAATTACGATAAAAACAAAAAACTAAAAACGCTACTTTGGTCACTTGAATTTGCCTAAGAAGGCCCTTTTCTATACAGGCGTGACATTAGTCCGCAAGTCACTGGATATATCAGTGGGACAATAATCATTATGTCTACTCACTAAACTCTCCTTTTCTTTAAGGTCTTTGTGTGCTATAGACATATACCTTGAAGAAACATATTGAGCAGGGGGCAATAAAGGGTCCTCTCCCATTTCATTCTCCTCTAGAGTCACGTGATTCAAGTTCAGAGCGTCCAGGTTGGAATGTGCTGATATCATCCCATCCTCGCTCATACTTGTTGTAAGAGGTGGAATATTCATCACCATATTTCCGCTCATCGATCTCTTTCGACTCGAAGACACTACTTGGGGTAGACGATTGTTAATGGACAAAGACAGTTTTCTCGTCTTGTCTGGTATTCTCAATTCCAGAGACACTGTATCTTCTATCTGTACCGAAGACTGCGGCCCTTCTAGGCAGGGCGATACCAACCTTGGGTAATTTATCAGCAAATCGATTATTTGCAGTATCTGAGGTCTACGACTTGGAACGTGGTTCCAGCAATTTCGTAATAAATTCTCCCTGTAAAAAAAAATGCATTTGTTACTATTGTGCATTAAAAAACCCAAGCCTCAAATACTGTACATATTATTTATGATGACTGTTATAACTTCAAAGGAAGTGCCTTAGTGCTTATGAGTATATTTATGTACTCTGAAGATGAGTAAATAAATGTACTCATATCCGCTGAGGTACTCTGATGTTTCCTGTTTTCCCTTCATTGTCAAAAAAATCATATTTTCGATATTCACATGCTGCTTGTGAAACAGATTGATTATTTATGATGCATACCCTCGTCACATATAGTGTTTAATTATATTTACCAGGGAAAGGAAATTAAAAAGTTAACTGTTGAAAAACCAAATTTGTTTTTAATGTCGTATTACCTGCACCCGAGAGAGTTGGCAGAGTAAGTACAACAAGATTTAAAAAATTAAACCACAACATCAGACTAATACTCAGTTTCATCTCTAATTATAATCACTCGTACACACCATGTATAGTGAATAAGATCTGGTAAACTCCAAAGCTAAACTGATTAAAAAAGTGCCACAGTTTTTCTTGGTTTACCCTGGTCCCATTATGATCTCCAAGTTACTCACAAACGTTTGTTTATGTAGGCTGATTATGAGTGCCCCCTTCCTCTGCGCTTGACTCGGGACAGTGGTTAGAGTGCTTGACTCAAGAATGACATACCCGCATCTGAGCCACTGCCGGTTGTTGGAAAGGGCATGCAGCCTTAAATTCCCCCATTGCCAACCTGTCTGTGGCCACCCCCAATCATGTGGGGATTGACAGTGGCATTTAGAGAAAGAAATTTTTTATTGCTCTCATCCTTTGGAATTTAAAGACCTCATTTAAATACCAGTCCCTAATTCTGTCTCTGTCTACTTCTACTTTAAATACCAAGTGAAAATGACCTATAAAACTGCTGGGGCAGATGGGCCTCATGGCATATACCCTAAGTACCTGTTTAATGCTTGGTTTCAATTTCTTGTAGCTCCAGCCTTATGACAATAAAGATATGAGCAAAACACTGGATAGTAATTAAAAATAAATATGGTGCATTACATACACATTAAAGTCCAAAAAGGAATTTTATTAGGGATTTATATATTATGCAACGATAGAGAAGTTTGCCATTGTATGTGTCCCTATTGATTCCATATTGAATAGGGGTGGACACAGACGAGTTGGAGGTGGAGAAATAAGCCTGGTGAAAAATGAAAATGTACTTACAACTGAGGCTTCACTCCTCTTGGTATGGCAATAGTATGGCCAGCTTTTACATGCTCTAAAACTTGATCATTTGACATGCCCTGTAAGGATAGACGTTCATATATAAGTACGTCTTTTCAATAATACTCTAAAACACTACTTAATATTTTGCATCTTTTCTCATAGGCCATAAATTGCTATATACAATTGTTCATCATCATAGCTTGCTTTCATATGAGGCAACTAGTGGTAGCCACCAGTTACTTCCCATAATTTTAAATGGAGCAATAGCAGTAGCCTTGTATAGAAAACCACTAGTTGCCTTATGGTAAAGCAGGATTATGTGGCCCATTGGTGTCGTTATTTTTCTCAAAACTCAAAACTGACGTCTGTTCAAAACCCCCATACAAAATTGTCAATACTCTGCATAAAACCTATTCCCAACCTCCAGTAGGTTTTTAAATTTTGCCTACATAACTGTAATGCTCTGTAGCTTTACCAAATACAATTTAAATTTATGTAAAACTAGTACAGTAGTTGCTATCATCTACTTATTTAAGGGAAAATATGCTGAGTAATTATTTTTCTTTAATATTTTCCAATCGGCTATGTTCAAAATTACTTTATTGACAATCACATAAGAAGCAGGACATCTGCATATAAAAGTTAGTATATTAAAAATATGAAGAAAAAAAATTCACTTACCTGAAAGGGGAATGCTCCAAATGTGACTATTTCATATAATAGGACACCATATGACCAAACATCACTCATAGTTGTAAATACACCTTCTGTTAAGGACTCAGGAGCCATCCATCGTACAGGCAGCATACCTTAAATGACAATATTTCACTTTAAATACTAAAATTACTATAAGGTGTGATAATTAGATATTTCTGGTAGTTAAGAAGAAAGTACTCTGTCCTCACAGGGAGAGGAAGATTGGGTAGGATGGTTGTTAGGAGGCTGTGCTTGCAGTTGTGTCTTATCAATGAGCGACTGAGCGGAACAGCAACTTAACTGGGTAGTGATAAGATGGTAAAGGCTTGCTTGGGAAGGGTAAGGAGGAAGAGATGACAGTATTTGTGTTATGTCATATGGTTATTTGAATTTTCCTTGGTGTGTTGTGGGAGTTCTGCCATGTACCAAAGTCTGTGGAGTTGGTTGGTGGAGACTGCAGCAATAATCTGGGTGCCTTTCATTTTAAGGTGGTCTTAGACTTTAAGGACTTTTGTTTCTTGGTATAAGTGGTCTGTGGGAGTAGTAGCTGTGTAGCCTGTGATTATTTAAAGGGCTTTGTTTTGTATAATCTGTAGGGCATTGTGGCGTGTTTTAATGAGGTTAAAAACCTAAGCAGGACTTGTATAGTTCATCACTGAGCATATATATTACTTGTATACTGTGTTACTTGCGGCTAGGAATATAAAATGCTCAGTATAAGTTTTATATCGTAACCAATTTAAAATAAACAGAAACTACGCTCGTCAATAAATTGTAAAATATAATTACTGAAATAAAATTCAGTTTATCAAATTCTAGAGTAATATAATACAGTATACCCTGAATAGTGAACTTCAGTGCACTTGCAAAGCAGACTTGTTTTGATGGCAACAATGTGACATACTTATCATTAAAAAATTTAGTACACCTTAAATGTTATTATACCTAAGGTACTGGCTATTAATACCATGGGAGTTTTAGAATACAGAGCAATAGGTTTCAAGACCACGGGAATTTTAAGTCCTCCCTTTATGTTTATAAAACTAGACTTTTCCTCTTTTGTGTATAGATGTGGTGATCTGTCTATCACACACAGTTTCATTAGTTATACCTTGTGTGTGTGTGTTTTTTTTTTGTAATACCATTAGTATTGCATCAGCCTACATGTATATATTCGTTTGAGAGACTATAATATAACTATCATTTATTTTGTCATTAATTCATCATTTTCTCATGAATAAATGGGATTTGTTTGTAAAGTTAATCTAAATCTTAGGAAATCCTTAATTATGTAAAATATGATAGAAATATATCCTTTTATTTTAGAATGTGATGCTCGTCTGATTTGTTTACAGAACGGACGAGGACTTTCTCTGAAGACGGCACCAGGTTAGGACCTATTGTTGGAGACTTGTAAAATTCGTGTAAATTTACGAGCCTCCCATTTCGCCCCTTGGACTAGTGCTGTCGAATTTGTCAAGCAGTGACTGTGTTCCAATATTGTATAAAGTTCTTGTATTTTGAACAATCATTATTTCGATATTAAGTGTTGTTTTGTTTTGATGTGTCCAGCAGTCGTGCCTGGAGCTATAACTCTTGTTATTTTTGTAAAATTTACCTTATTGCCGCCTAAACTAAAGTAAAATTTATCCTTTTCTTTAAAGCTGAAATATTGCTCTCCATTATAATGCTAATTTTTTCAATATATTTTTACATTTCGATGAGTCTTTCATTTAAGCCTGGATTTATGCAGTGTTCAGTTTAATATTATTTACTGTATGTGTATCATTTACCAGTGGGAGTTCTCCACTACTAGCAAGCAAACATAACTCATGTCCTTCCCCTTTAGTACCGTACAGTTTGTCTATTATATTTAAGTATAAGCCAGTAAGTTTTAGCCCAACTTTATTTGAAGTTGGTTGAGTAAATATTATGGTGTATGGTAGCCTGCAAAAACTTAGAGTAGACTACTCATTGACCAGGTGAAAGCAGGCATTCTGGGAATAGTCACCACAATACATAATAGGGTAAGCTTTTGATAAATTAAAATAAATTGAATATGAAATTGTAACACTGTTCATATATCTCCCTTATTATTCCATAATTATATATACGCACATAAAGATATAATTTATATGAACATACATTTTCTAAACGTAAATCCAAAAGTCTGAGCACAATAACTTACCTTTACGACTAAACTTATAGTAATTGTTTTCATACATTGGCCTCGTCATTCCAAAATCAGCAAGCTTCACAGTTCTGTTGGCATTAACGAGGCAGTTTCTGCTTGCAACATCCCTGTGAATATGTTTTAAGCTGTAAAAATAATATCTTACAAAATCCTACATAATAACAAAACTTTTTCATCTACAGCATTGCTCTTCATGTTTGTAGAAGACCTCCGTCTCTGATTGGTGTCCTGTCCAACCATGCACAAATCTGTTGAGTAAGAACATCTTCGTATTCCCTAATAATTGGATAAATAAAAGGTAGGACAGGTAGAGAATGACAAAATCATGTTACCTCCTACAGTTTCGGAAACCTTGCTGGCTTCAGTGAGATTATTATTATTATTATTATTATTATTATTATTATTATTATTATTATTATTATTATTATTATTATTATGAGCCAAGCAACTACCCCAGCTGGAAAAAGTCAATGACTAAAAACCAAATGGCTCCAGCAAGGGAAGCAACTTAGTGAGGAAAAGGAGAGTGTAAAATTCTCGCATTAAGACTAAAAATTTAACAGCAGGCGAGAATTAACACAGGATCACTTACCGATGAACATATTTCATATCAGCGAGATACGAGAGCCCTCGCGCAATATCAAGGGCCATAGAAGTTAACCTCTTGTTGCTGACTTCGTCGTCATCACTTCGGCTCTTCTCGTTTACTAGATTTCTACGTGCAAGGAGGTAAGTTTTTAGGTCAGCTAATGGGGAAAAAAATAATTAACTCGGTTAATATGAAGTACATAAACGTAATTGTTGGATGACAGTAATTTTTATTCTCAATGTTATCCTTAGTTCTAGAAATATTACATCAGTTTACAGTCTTTTAGATTCTCCACCCACGGATGGGTGGAACGGGTCATGGAGGACCCATAGGGTGGTCGCCAACTGGCACAGGCCCCAACCCCCCCACTGTGGTGCCCAGCCACAACAGTAACCTCCCCAGTAAACAGCTTAAACTCTCTTGCCTGGACGAGGCGCGATCCGTCGACCTCACGAATGCGAGGCCAGCGCGTTACCACTGTACTAGCCAGGAGGCTGACATATTTGGGGACTCTGGAGGCACAGTGGTTACAGAACTATATTCAGGATGTGACAAACCTGTATTTGAGCCCACCACAGGGTATTTGCAAAGGCATCCAGCCTTAAATCCCCAGCTCCACCTGTCTGTGTTCATCCCAATTTGAATGGAAACAAATAATGACACATTCAGTGACATTTATTTTGCTTATTAATATGATACTGTATTTTCATTATTTCATGGTGAAATTGTTGAATACTGAAGTCTGTTTTAACAGTAAGACGAAAGATATCAACTCTATAGTCTTCTTCATAATATCTTATATTTTCAGAAAACAGCTATGGTATTAGCACAAAGGTAACTACCATTACCTCCCAGAAATTACACTGAATACAATATGCATCTCATTCCATCTAGGAAAAATGAGATAATTAAAGTATTATAGATCGATCCCATGTGCTATAAATGCTGTTTCTCTCACTAATAATCTCCAATCAAAAGGAGATTGACACAGACAGGTTGAAGTTGGGGAATTAAGGCTGGGTGCCCTGCCTAACATGTTTAAGCCCACCATGGGGCCTTAGGAAGGGTATCCAGCGTTTATTCCCCAGCTCCAACCTTCTGTGTCCATCCCCATTCAAATGAGGGTTAAGAGAGACATAAAACAGCAAAATACAAAGAAAATGAAGAGGCAGACTTACCGTAGAGCATAAATTCCATAACAGTGTATATCGGTTCGCTTTTTGTGCAAACTCCTAGAAGACGAACTATATTATCATGTTCAAAGTTTTTCATCATTTCCGCTTCAGAAAGGAAATCCAACTTCTCTGCTATGGTTGACCCAACTTTTAAGGTTTTCACTGCAACAGCGACCTGCAACAATATGCTTATTTAAAGGTCATCACCGTATCTGTAATTTTCATTACCATACTACTAATGATTAATCTAGAAAATTATGTCTATTACAGTAAAGGTCGCTACACACGATCAAGTAAACTTGACAAGTATGCTTGATCAAGTGACTTGTTCAAGCAAACTGGACCGTCTGTATGGTGAGACTGGATCAAGTATTAGACTTGACAAGTCGCTTGAGGCATGATTGAATTTGAATCATGTCGTCAAGTCAAGTCTTGACTTGTTCAAGTCAACTGGACCGTGTGTACCAAAGACTTGATCAACTCTCCAAGTTGACCGAAATTCGGTAACCTCTGTCAGCTCAGCAATATAAGTGAATACACATTAGATGTATGGGGCAGTAGTGAAACAGCATCTTTACAATCTCAAGCTGTGATAATGTTAATTATGTCTATTGGTAATAATGTCTATATGTTTTAATGCAACTTAATTATGAATTATTTGGTGTAGTGTGTTCGCGTGTGTGTACGAGTATCTGCGAGAGAGAGAGAGAGAGAGAGAGAGAGAGAGAGAGAGAGAGAGAGAGAGAGAGAGAGAGAGAGAGAGAGAGAGAATAGGTTCTCTTTTGTATGAGCTAAGCACTGATAAGCTGAGCTATGAAGAAATATATATATATATATATATATATATATATATATATATATATATATATATATATATATATATATATATATATATATATATATATATATATATATATATATATATATATATATATATATATATATATATATATATATATATATATATATAAATTATTTTTACCCCGACCGGGACTTGAACCTAGGATATATAAATACTGTGCCAAGACGCTACCAACTACACCACAGAAGGTCTAAAAGGGAAATAAACCTTACAGCTATATCTGCTATACTAGGAATGAACACATTCTATCTGAATGCCAATCTGTTCATATTACAGTTTCCCCCAACCTCGCTCGTGGCTTCGTTTTCGCATTTAATTCAAATCTCAGTCTCATTTTGGACCAACAATAATCAAATAAGAACATTACCATATGTGAAAACATGAATAATTTGTTTTAAGATAATATTGTAGTGGAGTAGAAGAAGCCATTTATGCATTTCATTTTCATCCAGTTTTATTTTTAAAGTTTCGTCTTAACATTGGGTCATTATCAAAATATCTATATGGAGAAATCAACATGGTTAACAAAACAATATAAAGTTTAGAAAGTAATACAAATAATACATAAACTGAACAACTGAGTTAAAATAAATAACAAATAGACTAGACCATACTAGACAGTGAGACAGAGTGACTGATAACCTCTCAGATTGCCCTGTAACTAGCTCTCAAAATAATTTGTGGCCAGACTCGCCAGGGGGAGACAATGTCGGAGCTAGTTTACTCTCAACAGTGCACATCACTGGCTAGAACTAGCCCAAAGGCGCTATCCTCTTCAGACCACTAACATGACCCTCTAGGCCCCAGGGTCTCCCTTTGAGTCATTTAAATCTTGTCATCACCAACTGTGTGATTATGTGACTATTTTCCTTCAGGGAAATCGTATTGCTACTGCTGAGCTAGGGAAAAGTTCTAATTTATTTTTCGTCGTCTGCACTCGACATTGTGATTTCAACTGAAGACTTGTCAAGCATACCTGACCGTGTGGAGGCGAAGGGAAATATCACAATACTTGATGAAATACTTGATCAAGCATACTTGTCAAGTTTACTTGATCGTGTGTAGCCCGCTTAAGTAACAATAATTTTAAGACATCCACTCACATAACACAAAGGTCTTCAAGATAATCTGTATTTTTCATTTACTATAAGTTTATCTATTAATCCACAAAAGAATGTCTACCGTAGTAAATAACACTAATTTTATGGCACCCAATTTCACAACAGTAAGGTTGTAGAGCATAAATTACTTGAAAAGTTATCTGTTACAGGTCTTGTTTCTAAAAGGTACAAAATACACAAAGGAAGCAAGATTTTTTTTAACTCACCCATCCCTGAGTATCAAAGTGGCATTCACCTCCGTACACCGTACCAAAAGCTCCTTCTCCAATCTTACGATTTATGACCACTTTGTCCCGGGGAATTTCCCAACCGTCGAAGATTTCAAATAGAGGTCGGCCTCGCCACATTTCTTTCATCTGCTCCAATTTCCTTTCGTATCTAGAGAAATATTAATAAACGTGACTTTAGTTAGAGCCTCATTATATTGAAAAGACAGACATTTCTATCAATAATCCAAAATATTTTCAGATAGTCTTCAGCCAAACCTTTACAGCCTCTCTAAGGCAATAAACTAAGCAAATAACAACATTTCCGGTTGAAAGCAATAAAATAAGCAATTAACTATAATTTTGGTTATAAGCTCTTTGAATTTAAAGACAAAATAGTTTCTGTCCAGTTTCACAACTCTTATATACAAATTACAGAACTCTTACCGTCTCTTGAAGATGATAAAGCAAGCAATAAGCAATATTGCCAGTCCTCCGAAACAGAGTGCACACAAGACGATGACAGCGGTTCTGCATTCGACGTCTAGCATACTTCGAAACGCTTCTATGTCACACTTGTCACTGCCGTCATCTGGTTTTTTGCCAGATTCTGAAGGCCATTTCAGTTTGTCGTAAAAAACTTCCAGCCTAAGAAAAAAATTAATACCATCAGATTGTGTGGACATCATCCTTCAAAAATACCTTAAAGTAGGCATTGCAGCTGCCTTCAAAAAGAAATTCAAGTACGCATCACAGCACTAGGTTTCAATGCAAGGCATTTATGTTAACCACTTAGGGGCGGATTATGTCATCTCACAAGCATACGCACTGGGTGTGCACTATTTCCGGTCAACATCAATTTCGTACATATTCCACGGGTTTGTTTCAAAACAAAATGGGTGTTAGAACTCATGCTATGGCATGTCAATGCATGCTGTTGCTGTGTGGAATCTTTTCAGCTCTGCAAGTGTTGTATAAAGCGCTCAGCGAGAGTAAACTTTAGTGTGAGATGAAGCACAACTAAGGGATGCCTGGCCTTTGAGGGTTAAAGCTAATGCAATTGGCATCAGGGTGTCTGGGTACTTTCTCTACAGTGACATGTATAGGTTAAGTATGTACCATCACTCCACGCTGGCAAAAAAAAAACTCCACAGGCTTTTTTTTTTTTTTTTTTTTTTTTTCCACTATTAATCCTCATTCGAATTTTTTTCCCCACTATTAATCCTCATTCGAATTGGGGTGAACTCAGAAAGATTGGAGCTGGGGAATTAAGGTTGCATGGCTTTCCATATGCCCTGTGGTAGGATCAAACATGGATTTGTTACTTCCAAGTTGAGCGTTCTTTCCATGGCAGAATGGAGCTTGGAAAGCTGGATGCCCTTCATAGCACCCAGAGGTGTGATTTGAACATAGGTCCGGCATTTTCCCCAAGTCAAGCATTTTCGCCTCTACGGGGCATATTTTTATCCACTCAACGCTACAGAAATGATATTCACACGATGTCTTTGAGGACACTTTAACATTAGAATCAGTGGCACAGAGACCAAATTCATGTCATCATCATCATCATATCCTCAAACACCGTTTACCTCAAAAGTTCACATAGAAATTCAGCCATTCAATTCTCTCCTGCACTTTCACTTCTATGGATCTGAAGGCCCAGGAAAAAAATAAGTGATGAGAATTCAAAGGAGTACCTTGGCATTGTACAGCGTTGGAGGCGATGACGATGATGATGACAGTTGGTAAATTACAAGAAGTCTGCTTTAGTATGCAATATCCTGAGAGACATGCCCCCCACTGTACTGTCACTGTCAAATTCCTCCCAATAAACTCCCACTGCTACGCTCACCTTTCCCTCACCACATACTTATTTTAATTTAGAAATTAATCACTGATCACAGGAACAGGAGCTGCAGCAGAATCCAATGTTGCATCCTATGGCATTAGGCATAATGTAATACCTCTTACATTTGGCACAGTGGTAAAATCTGGGGCTAGTAATATATTAGTCCAAGTTTCAATCCTGGCTGAGAGTTGGATTAGCTTTGCTGTCCCGTGTCATTACTGATTAATTCAGGCAATTAATTTGAGGGTCAGTGATTATTCAGCCAGTAAGGATATTACTGGGTCCACATGACTAGAGAGGGGGCTTGGGCCATAGTAATATGGCAGGTATATATTTGAGCTATGTATCACTGTCCCTTGCCTCTGCCTCTAATTAGGCCTTTCATCTTTACATTATAGTGTTAATATCTTCTCACCAACATGCCGAAGTTCTCTACATTGGAGACTTCAATGAACACCACAGAGAGTGGCTTATTTCTTCTCACACTGATGTGGGAGGAAGTGAGGCCCTTGTTTTCTCTATTACTCACGATCTGGAGCAAATTATCAAACATCCTACTCGTGTTCCTGATCGTCACAAACATACAGCAAACACTCTTGACCTATTTCTTACTTCTAACCCTTCAAACTACTCTTATTCTATGCTTTCCCCTCTTGGTAAATCTGACCACTCTATGATCTCCATCTCTTCCATTTTTGCTCCCCCTTCACCAATCCCTCCTACTCAGCACCACCTTTGGCACTTTGAGAGTACTCAACGTGAAAATTTGCATAACTTCCTCTCTGACTTCCTATGGGATGACTGCTGCTTTTGGTCCCGCAACCCTGATCAGGTAGCCCTAAAAGTTGCCGACATTATGACCTCGGGAATGGACGTGTACATCCCCTCTTCTACAAAAACTCTGTCTCCCCCTAAACCTTGGTTTGACCGTGCTTGCTCCATGGCTATCCACGCCAGGAATCAGGCACATCGATCTTACCAAGCCTCTCCTTCTGATTTAACTCTCTCTACTTTTATTGCAGCTAGGAATCGCTGTACTGCTCAGATTCGGAGTCTAAGGTTTCCTTTATGAGAAGGAAAGTTGATGACCTTAACTCCTCTCCCACTAACAAATGCTTCTGATCCTTAGCCAATAACCTCTCCAAAAACTTCTGTAACTCAAGCTTTCCCCCTCTCATTCGTTCTGATGGTTCTATAGCTTGCTCTCCCACTGACAAAGCCACTCTCTTTGGCCCTCATTTTTCTGCCAACTCTTCTATAAATTCCAGTGCACCTGTCCCTCAGTCTTAACCCCTCTCTATGCCTATGCCCTCCCTTAGCCTTTCTTCATGCAAAGTTAATAAGGTTCTTCACTTGCTAAAGACAAACAAGGCATCTGTTCCCGATGGTATTCCTGCAAGGTTCCTCAAGGAGTATGCAGATGAACTGGTTCCCGTGCTTTGCAATCTTTTTTGCCTCATTCTGTCAACCAGTATCTATCCTTCATCTTGGAAGCATGCTCTAGATCAGCCTGTTCCTAAGAAGGGTGACCGCTCTATTCCTTTAACCTACCGACCTATTGCCCTAACCTTCTTTATTGCTAATGTTTTCGAAACTTTGCTTATTGCTCACTTCTTGAAATGCCTTGAATCTAACTCGCTTATCTTTGATCACCAGTATGGCTTCCACAAAGCAAGATCCACTGGTGACCTCCTGTCCTAGGTTACTCACGTATGGTCATCTTCTCTGAGGAACTATGGGGAATCCTTTGTCATCGCCCTGGATATCTGGAAGGCTTTTGACAGAGTCTGGCACAAGGCTCTGTTGGCAAACTCCCAGCTTATGGCTTTACCCCTTTTTTCTGTTCTCTGATTTCCAGTTTTCTTTCTGACCGTTTTACATCTGTAGTTGTTGAAGGTGCAACATCTAGCCCTTTCTCTGTTACCAGTGATGCTCCACAGGACTCTGTTCCTTCACCTACTCTTTTCCTTCTCTTAATCAATGATCTTATACAATCCCCATCTTCCTCTCTTCTTCATGCCTTTGCTGATGATTGTGCCCTTCACTTTTCCTCTGCCTTTTCTTCACAACCTTCATCTGCTACTCGTTATCAGTCTCGAATCACTCTTTCTTCTACTCTCAAATCCGATTTGCAGAGGGTATCAGAGTGGGGCACTCAACATTTACTTAAGTTCAGTGCCTCCAACACTCAGTATCTGGCTATCTCTTTATCTTTTTCTCCTTCTGATAACCCTATTGTCTTCGAAACTAAAGAAATTTACCCTCTAAATTCTATCAACATATTAGGAATGTATATACCCTCTAACTTGTCTTGGAGGAGTCACATAATTCAAATTTCTAAATCTTCATCCAAAAAATTGGTGGTTCTGTTTCGTGTTCGTCATTACTTTTCCTCTTTACAGTTACTTAAAATCTATAAAGGTCTTAACCATCCCTGTTTAGAATACTGCTCACACATCTGGGGTTCTTCTTCTTATACTTATCTACTTGACAAGGTTGAAGCTAAGGCAGTCAAACTCATTAATGATCCTTCTCTTACTTCTAATCTGGATTCTCTCTCTCTTCACCATAAGGTACCTTCCCTTTCTCTTTTGTATCGCTACTACTTCCATCGCTGCATTGATGAGTTGGCGAGTTGCATCCCTCCCCCATTGCTGAAGCCACATAAAACTCGCCAAGCGGCCTCATCTCACAAGTACTGTGAGGAGATTTGTAGCTCGTGGATTGATCGGTGCAGCAACTGCTTCTTCCCATCTACCTCCAGACTCTGGAACTCTCTTCCCCCTTCTATCTTCCCTAATTCTTATGACCTATCATCCTTCAAAAAGCAGATCTATCGTCATCACAGGGCCAAATCCTCCATATCTCTAGGCCCTTTGTATTTCTGACTGTTTTTTCTGTCTGCCATTTTCCTTTGTGTAACATTATCTCATCTCTGCCTTGTCTTTAACCTTTTTCTTTTCAGTTTCTTGGTGTTTTCTCATGTCCGGACCTTTATTGATGAGGGCAGTTTCTGCCTGTATTATTCTTGTCATCTGTTTCACTCTACTCATACTGAAGCTATCTTCAGCTAAAGTGCAACTGGAGACTGCCTGAGATATATCATCCTCTCACACTTCATACCTATCCGTTGGAGCATGACAATGAGGAGTCAACATAGAGAAAAAATGTACTGTATAATACTGTGTATTAATTCCCCAAAGGAGTGACAAGAATATCTCATATGCATTCCCCTGCTTGTCATAAAAGTCTACTATATGAGGCTGATGGAGGGGACTGGAAATTGTCTATTTTGTATTTTCCTACCACAAAGAGCCTAGGTTTATGCTTTGACTGAGCCACCTGCTTATAAGGAGGATTATGGCTTTAGTATTTAGATGTGGTGCAGTGGTAGGAATATACTGGTACTAGGTTTGAAACTGGCCCAGGGTTCGATTAGCATTCACGGTCTCAAGTCATTACCAATAACATTGGGCAATTAACTGGGGTTGGGTGATTTCCCATAGTTCTGCCCGATTATTCAGCAACTGATGGGAGATCACTGGATCAATGTGACTGGAGAGGAAGCTTGGGGCATTAGCTACATGGTAGGTATACAGTCAGGCTCTGTGCTATCACTGTCCTTTGCCTCTACCTTTCATAAAGACCCTTAACCATTAGAGATTTATTAAGAGAGAGCAGCATAAAATACATCCTTAAAGACGGCGTTCCTCACTCTACGAGTACTTACATTCCGGAGTCATTCTTGCTTAAACTGGGATGGAATCTCCCCACTTCATTATAATCGGTGCCGTTAAACTGCCAAATAATGACATCTGTCATTCGTGACCCAGAAGTGAAGTTGACAGATCCAGAGGCACCATCAAAAGAGAGGGATTTGAGCTTGTTTATGTAAGCCCTGAAAAAAAGTTGTTTACGTTTATTACAGTATTTAAAAATCTGAAACTTCCTAAATATGTTGCTGTTTGTCATTTTAAGTGTTACTATTAATCCCCATAATGGGGTGGGCACAGATAGGTTGTCTCTGGGGAAATAATGCTGGATTCGTTTTTTGCCTGTTTACAGGTCACTATTAATCCCCATTATGGAGGTGGGCACAGACAGGTTGGAGCTTGGGGATACAAGGTTGGATGCCCTTCATAATCTCCTGTGATGGGGTCAAACATGGGTTTGTCACTTACTGAGACAGCTCTAACCATTGCATTACTGCAGTCCCCAAATTCCTTTTTTTTTTCATTTTGTGTCACAATTTTTCCTGATTATGGGGGGTGGACACAGACAGGTTGGAGCTATAAGGGTATTATAACTGGATGCCCTGCCTTATGCCCCATGTTGGGATCGAATCCCTGTCTTATCACCTTACTCTTTGATCGGTTTTATGTCATGGACTCCCTTTTCTACTGAAGGCTAGGATGGTGCCTTCTTGTGAAGAGCTTTGGTTTTGGCATATGGAACTGTTACCCTGAGTGAATGCCCCTTCTAACCTCAGACCATGGCTGGCTGAAAACCCTCGGCCTGATGAATTAAAGTTGCGGGTGTTACCGCTTGGCCACAGTGGCTATTTCCTCACGAACTCCTTCACCATACTCCAATTTCATTTTCGACTCACCCCCCCAAGGCAAAGTTTTCTATAAAGAGGAAACTGCTGAAGATTTTGGATCTTGTAAAGAAGGGTATCCCCAGGGAGCTCTAGGGTTATTTATATTTACACGTCAAATTGCCTAAACTAACCTAACTTAACTTAACCTAACAATATTCAAAGTTATTTAAATTCTGGGAGAGTGGTAACACATGCGACCTTAGATTTGTCAATTGGTGGGTTCGAGGCCCACCACAGTCTGCGGTCAGAGAGGGCTTTCACTTGGGCTCACGGTTGCACTTGCTAAAACAAAAGTCCTTTTCAAGAGGTCACCGTCCTAGCCCTTAATGGAAGAGGGAGTCCGTAACGTAAAACCAGTCACTCATTTAAATTCTGGGAGTGTCTCATCTTCATAAGCAGCAAGATTTCAGGACACTGTAAAGACTTTTAGATGTACTGATTTTGTAAAGAAGGCAGAAATGTCCAAAGTTGGCACAATTCCAACCTTCTTTTACACTCCTAAATGTCGTATGCTAGAGCATAAATAAACACTTCTTCAGAAACTCCATTAGGTCAATGCCCAAGATTATTATTATTATTATTTTTATTAATCCAAGCAATAAGCCTAGCTGGAAAAAGTCAACAAGGACTATAAACCAGATGGCTCTGACAGGAGAAGCAACCTGAAGATG
>JAXCGZ010017576.1:52500-54020 GCA_037179515.1 Halocaridina rubra | reverse complement strand
TATCAGTCGCTGATTTCCAATTACCTGTTAATAATTCCTTGTGAAACGTCTTGTTAATAAATAATTTCTAAATTTAAATACACGACTAATATATGAAAAGTAGGCGTAGTGTAAAAAAATAACACCTATTTACGTACGCACGCCCCTACCCACACACATTCACACACTGATGCTGGTTCACATACTCACTAACGCAGGCATCCCCCCCCACACGCAGATGCAGATAGGTAAGCAAGCACCCACACTGGCACGAGCGAGCGCACATGCATACACGCACTCACTAGTACGAGTTCAAGTGAGTTCTTCGGCATGAAGTTTATTAGTTTTAAAAGTACTTTTCACATAAAAATGCCCCAAATAATCAAATAATTGACATTACGTTCATATATATATATATATATATATATATATATATATATATATATATATATATATATATATATATATCAAATAAGCACATTACATATGTGAAAACATGAATCATTTTTTACCCCGACCGGGACTCGAACCTAGGACTTATGATTACTAAGTCAAGGCGCTACCACTACACCACAGAAGGTTAAAAGGAACCCAACCTTATAGCTTATATCTGCTATACTTAGGAATGAACGCATTCTAACTGAATGCCACTATGTTCATATTACAGATTCCCCAACCTCACTCGTGGCTTCATTTTAGCATTTAATTCAATTCCCAATCTCATTCGGGCCATGAAATTATCAAATAAGCACATTACATATGTGAAAACATGAATCATTTTTTACCCCGACCGGGACTCGAACCTAGGACTTATGATTACTAAGTCAAGGCGCTACCACTACACCACAGAAGGTTAAAAGGAACCCAACCTTATAGCTTATATCTGCTATACTTAGGAATGAACGCATTCTAACTGAATGCCACTATGTTCATATTACAGATTCCCCAACCTCACTCGTGGCTTCATTTTAGCATTTAATTCAATTCCCAATCTCATTCGGGCCATGAAATTATCAAATAAGCACATTACATATGTGAAAACATGAATCATTTTTTACCCCGACCGGGACTCGAACCTAGGACTTATGATTACTAAGTCAAGGCGCTACCACTACACCACAGAAGGTTAAAAGGAACCCAACCTTATAGCTTATATCTGCTATACTTAGGAATGAACGCATTCTAACTGAATGCCACTATGTTCATATTACAGATTCCCCAACCTCACTCGTGGCTTCATTTTAGCATTTAATTCAATTCCCAATCTCATTCGGGCCATGAAATTATCAAATAAGCACATTACATATGTGAAAACATGAATCATTTTTTACCCCGACCGGGACTCGAACCTAGGACTTATGATTACTAAGTCAAGGCGCTACCACTACACCACAGAAGGTTAAAAGGAACCCAACCTTATAGCTTATATCTGCTATACTTAGGAATGAACGCATTCTAACTGAATGCCACTATGTTCATATTACAGATTCCCCAACCTCACTCGTGGCTTCATTTTAGCATTTAATTCAATTCCCAATCTC
>JAXCGZ010017576.1:27500-47500 GCA_037179515.1 Halocaridina rubra | reverse complement strand
GTGGACCCGCGATCGGCGGGTCGTTAGAAAGGGCATCCAGCCTTAATTACCTAACTTTCAGTCCGTCGATGTCCAACCCCAAATGAGGACTAAAGGACACTTGAAGGAAATTTAAAAAATGTCGAAACAAGCAGGCTTTCAGTTCAGAACATTTGCAATGTAGCTTGAGGGTTCTGACTTTGCATATTGCTGCATGAAGTCATTATTTAACTTTAGATTTAATATATTGAGGCTTTTCTCGGAGTATGGGGCGACTTGAAAAACGGCAATTTCCTTTTTCAACCTGACACTGCTATAGGAGCGTTGATATTCGTCATATCAGCCGTCTTCACGATATTACCTACGGTAATTGAAGATAGTGCCAATACCAGTTATCTTTAACGAGAATGTATCTCTCTCTCTCTCTCTCTCTCGCTCTCTCTCTCTCTCTCTCTCTCTCTCTTCTCTCTCTCTCTCTCTCTCTCTCTCTCTCTCTCCGCTCGAAGGAATGTGTATATTCTTAGACTATGGTTTGGAATAATATTTAATATGGATATTGATTCCTTTTATTATGAAGCGATTATCAGGAAGGTTGTTCTAAATTGTTTGATAGAAAATTGGTTCTCCTTTCTAACTTTATTTTTTCTCTTAAAAACGTGTTTTTTTGAAAATTACAATGCTCTTGTCTAAAATTATCATTAATCGCGGCACCACTGTGATATATATATATATATAATATATATATATATATATATATATATATATATATATATATATGAATGGATATGGCTACGTAAGAAAATTGAAAGAAATGTTGAGATCTTTAGTACTTTCATTTTTATCTGAAGATAAGTAATAAACTTGATAATACTATAGATCTCAAAATTTCTTTGCAATTTCCTTACCTAGCCATATCCATTCATATATTCAAAATATTCACGTGTGGCTCGTGAAATAGAATCTGTGTATATATATATATATATATATATATATATATATATATATATATATATATATATATATAATATATATATATATATATATATATATTATAAAATCCCGATATAAATTCCTCATAACTGTGATGTCGCTAGTTTTAATTTCAAACACATCTAGCATCCCTACTTTTATTTTTTTTAAAGGTAAGTTTATACTTGTAGCACCAGTATATTCATGGAAGGAAATAACTAGTGTAGATGGAGACCTTCTAGAATCTGTAGGCCTGAGCTCTTAGGATGACGCTATGTAGAACCTTGTGTATGTATGTGTGTGTATGACAGCGTGAGTAAATGAATGTTTGTTTGTGTGTGTGTGCATGACAGTTACACTCATTGCTAATTATTTCACAGTAGGTGTAGAGTATACATAGGTATGCCAAGTAAAACACTTGTAGTAGATTTGGAAGACCTTTGAAATCGCGTTAAAGTGACTGAATGTCAGTGTTATACTTTACTGCATAAACCCTATCAGTGCGTGACCTTGAATAGTGTTTGAGGTTCAACGATTACATTGATTTTGGAGTAATCTCCTCTCTTGGAACATGCAACCCCTGAATATTTTGCTGGACTTGCAGTCATAAGTTTTGATGTGAATAATAATAATGACTTATGTCACGTGCTGCCTTTACTCTTGCTTCCTATCTTTAATCACCTGACTATGCAGTATACCTTACCCTGTGCATTTTTTTTTTTTTTTGAGGAATATGTATCTGCGAAATTTTGTTAGAATGTCTCTCTCTCTCTCTCTCTCTCTCTCTCTCTCTCTCTCTCTCTCTCTCTCTCTCTCTCTCTCTCTCTCTCTCTCTCTCTCTCTCTCTCTCTCTCTCCATATGTTCTCGACGATCGTTCAATATCTTAAATCTCACCCTTACTTATCACTTTATATGGCTAGATTTAGTAATGACAAACTTTCGATCCTCCTCCTTAGCTTGTTTACCTCTCTTACGAACATTGAAGAGGCCCCATGTAGTCATGTCGCTATTTCTAAAGCATTCGAGAAAGAAGGGCTTAGGACCTTGTTGGCTAAAGTACCTTCCTTGGCCTTTACCCTCTTATTATTTTCTCGCACTATATTTTAGAAGTTGTCTATTGTACTAATCTCAGCTCCCTTTCGGATCATCATTGTGCCCAACGGAGGCTCCTCTTTTTCTTCTTATTTCTTTTATTTGGTAATTATTTTACCTAATTGCAATGAACTGTATTTTCCTTTTTACTTATTGTCTTAACTTAATTTTTCCCATTCTCGTAATACATTGGTATCCTTAATAACAAGTACTGGTTTCCAGCCACATGATACACCGCTGTCCTCCATAACTCTTTGAACTGGATTGGCAGATGATAATGTAGTCAGCTGCATACCATTAAAGCTCAAGATCTAGTTTCAGTCGTAATATATTCTCAGAGCCTTCACATTATTTTCGAATTAGTGTTAGGCCTACTGAAGTATTCCTGTTCGCAGTATGTATGGAGACAACAGTGCAGTTCCTGGTCTGAAACCTATTTAACATAAAGTACCCAGTATTGCCCCAGTGAAATCTTGAGTGTCCGTCCATTCATATGCCTATTGTGTGTGTGTTTTTTTTTTTAATGATTCAGCTGTAGAGAGCGTTTATGCTTCCCATGTCTGTCCTCTTTGACACTTCCTAAATATTCCCTAAACTCTATATACCCCTATACCGTGTAATGTATTATGGGAATCCGTATTTTAGACTTAAGTATTATTGTTATATTACTCATGTCAAGGGCCCACGGTAGCCGAGTGGCCTGCGTGCTCGACTTTTTTTTTTTTTTTTTTAAGATTCTCCACCCACGGATGGGTGGAACGAGTCATGGAGGACCCATCTGCTCGACTTCGGAGTTGACAAGCCCTTGTTCGATACCGCCTAGGGATGCGAGGAAAAACATCCATTTTTAATTCCTCAAACCACACTTTCTCAAGCATCAGTTGTCGGATCGATACCACTGACAGGCTGAGAAACCAGCCTGGGAATGGAAACAAAAGAAACAATACTCATGACAAGCTTGATATGGGCAGGCTTTCCCATTACTCGGTATGCAAAGCTAATACTTTTTGGTCACAATTAATCCCCGTGATGGGGTGGACACAGACAGGTTGGCACTGGAGAATTAAGGCTGAATGCCCATCCTAATGCCCCGCTTTGAGCTCGATCGCAGGTTCACCTAGCGAGTCGGGTACTCTTACCACTACGCTACCTCGTTTTCTATGTCACAGTTAGTCCCCATTCGAATGGGGTGTACACTCATGTTGGAGCTTGGGGATTAAGGGTAGATGCCCTTTCTAGCGCCCTACGGTGGGCTCGAACTCGCGTTATTCACTTCCAGTCTTGCGCGCCCCTCCATTGAGCTACCTTACCCCCCCCTCCTCTGTATGTAATTTTCCGAGATTCACCTTTGTCGTGGCCACTTAGGCTTTGCTCTCATTTCTCAGGCATTCAGAGTGTTTATTTGTTAAGAAAGCATTACTGTACATGTAATATACGTCGTTAGCTTTATTACTATTACCACCTGAAAATAATTAGTATTATTACTGTATTCCCATGTGATGTCTCTTTGTTTAATGGGAAAAAATTAATAAATTCTTCGGCTCTTTTCCCGATAAGGATGTTTAAAGATTCACTTTGTATGAAAATTGCAAAATATTTCTCTGGTCTTTAGAATGCAAGGAATGACGACCTCCTTTGCTCTTGCAGACTCTGTGCTAAGCATGCAAACTAGCTGTTTTTTCCCCATTCTCTCTCTCTCTCTCTCTCTCTCTCTCTCTCTCTCTCTCTCTCTCTCTCTCTCTCTCTCTCTCTCTCTCTCTCTCTCTCTCTCTCTCTCTCTCTCTCTCTCTCTCTCTCTCTCTCTCTCTCTCTCTCTCTCCATAGCTCAGATGTGTAAGGTAGCAGTCATAAAGACCCCGATGTTCTCCCTGGATTTGACGAGAAGGAAAAGAATTCAAGAATTTTTATCTGAGGTTCCCAATTCGCGTTTGGAGTAAGCTGTAGCATTTTAAGGGAGGGCCTTAACGAAGTACTTCCTCGGAATTGCTGATTCTCTCTCTCTCTCTCTCTCTCTCTCTCTCTCTCTCTCTCTCTCTCTCTCTCTCTCTCTCTCTCTCTCTCGGGTTGCATTTTGCACCAACTTTTTACCGTTACTGAGAGGGTTAAGTTTCCAGTGTACTGCTAGTCTTACTTCTAAGCGGAGGCTAGCATGACTTTTATGGCCTAAGCTGTTAAAGTGGCAAAATTAACAACAATTTCCTGATACTTTCAATACAACTGCCTTTTCCACCTCCTCCTCTACCCCTCTCCTTAGCCATTAAAACATCCCCCCCCCCACATCTGAGATGTTGTACTCTGATCTCATCTATTATTGTAGCGCAGGTTTGGCTTCAAATTTCCACGTTATGCAATAGATGCTTTGGCATTTTTGGCATATTAGCCCCCAACCATGCAAATCTCTCGTTGCCCCCACTTACAAGTTACACTTTAGAAATCAATAGTAGTTACCTCCCATCCTTTCATACTTCATAACCTTTTCCTAAGTACCCTATTTACCACTAGTCCAAATATAAAAACCACCAACTTTCATACTCTTTGTGATGACTTCTGTTTGCACCCACTCTGCCAAACACACATGCAACCAGAAAACAAAATTGTTTACTCCTCTTTGACTTACTTGAACGCCTTCGATGCTTCTAGTAACTTGGCTAGCTATCCTGGTGTTCATTTCTGCACTTTGATGCCATTCCAAACCTTACATACACGGAGGACAGCCTTAGACCATAATTACTGAAATTCGTTTATTGGTATACAAACCTGGAGTCTGGGAAGAGAGAAGGTCCGTAACACTTTGACAAGGGTGTCCGGACAACTTCCTCCCTCCCCCGACAACTTCCCCCTGGACAGTTGCCCCCCCTGGGACAATTGCTCCCAAAACAAGTGCTTTAATTCATTAGAATGGCAGTTTTTTGTTATCTTAAAAGTCAGTTTCGGCTAGGTTAGGTTAGGTTATTTAATGCTATCATAATTATAATTATGTATTTGTCTCTTTCGTTGTCTTCAAAGTTAGATTAGGTTAGATTAGATAAGGTTAGGTAACCAAGCACTGAAGATGAAGAAAGCAATTTAACGTATTAATCGATAAATTAATTACCCATGGGGCAGTTGTCCTAACACCTTCAAGTAAAGTGTCAAGATTTACCAAAACCTACAACAGGGAGAATTTGCAAGCATTTGCCTTAAGTGAATGGAACTTATTCCTTTAGCCAATCTCTAAGTGGTCTCTACTGAACAATTTCCCCCTGGAAAATTGCCCTCCGGATGACTGACCCCAACAATTGCCCCCAAAGCAGGTATTGGTGTTCATCATCATTATAACTAAATGTTTTTCTATATCTTTAGTGTTAGGATATAGAACCTGACGTAACATTGAAAGTAAAAGTTTAATTTTGATTACGCCTGACCTAACATGGAAAAAAAAAACATGATTTTGATAGTGTCACTTAACCTAGCCTACTGTAACATTACCCAGCCTGATCAAGCCTAATCCAACCTAATATAGCTTAATCTAACCCACCCTGTCTTAACCCAACCCAACCTGAACTAGACTAACCTTGAAAATAACAGAAATATAGAAAAAAATAACCTTATATTTATGATGAATGAAAATACTTGTTTTGAGGAGCAAATATCCTCGGGAGCAATTGTCCAGAGGGTAGTTGTCCGGGGGGGGGTCATTTTGCAAGGGGGAGTTGTCTGAACGCGAGGGTAACACATATTATGATAGAAGAGTATAGATGGAAGCTACAGACATCCAGTGAACAGTTTTTGTACTTCTGGTAGGAAAATATGCCTAGCTATTCATATAATCCTATATGAATAAAGGCCAACAACTCATTCCCATCTCCATCTCATCTAGTACTCATTTATCACATTTTGAATGCCTTGATCATCGTAATTAAACAGATTGACGTAGTTAAAAATTACACATCCAGGCTAATGATAGTGTGAGTTGGGTTGCAATTTTAAATCAATTGAGGGCATAAGCAACAGTATTAATAGCAGCCATGGGGGTATTATTGTGGCTTCTTCATGCAGTTTGATAATACAGGATAGTGGCAAAAGATACTCCATTCTTGATATTCGTGTTCCTTGAACTGGAAATTATTACTCTCCCTTTCCTGCATAATTACTTCTACACACGAATGCTAATGGATTTTCTCATTGTCATAATATTTATAAATGTCTCTGTCACGTGAACTTTTTATTTCCTTGTCGTGGAATTGTAGTGATTTATTACTTATTCCCAAAAGCAGTTTTGACAGATGGATCTGGAGTCAAAATGTATTGTGCCAGTCCCTCAATATATTGTAGCGACTGTTATGACTGTAGTTACTTCACTACTTCAAAGGGAAAGCAAGAGTTATTTTGCTTGATATATAAAAGAGGATGTTCACCAATACATGCAGAATATTGAACTGATTTAATGATCAAATTCAGGGTTATATGTACAGCTATTTCAGTGGGAGGAGTTACAAACCCAAGAGTAATTATTGACCCATTAATTACAACTTTAAAATAACTTAATAATTACTAAATGATTACCTATTTACAATAATTAAATATTTTGATAAAAAGATATTATTTACAATTTGTACGTTTGTACAATGCTCCCCCCTTGGAAGAGACTAAAGGGCGTCCTGCCCTAGAGAAACGAATAGGAGGAGGATCATCTTCTTGAAGGTAGGCGCCTTTCAAGCAGTCAATGAATATCCACTCCTCAGTGCCACGGATGTTGAGGAGGAATGCCTTTGAACGTCGTCGTATGACTCTATACGGTCCAGTGTAAGGAGGTGTTAGAGGCATCCGATGACTAGTCGTTCTGATGAAGACGTGGGTGGCTGTGTTGAGGTCTCGTGG
Organism: Halocaridina rubra; assembly: GCA_037179515.1. Classification (NCBI taxonomy): domain Eukaryota; kingdom Metazoa; phylum Arthropoda; class Malacostraca; order Decapoda; family Atyidae; genus Halocaridina; species Halocaridina rubra. The sequence continues at coordinate 40,599 of JAXCGZ010017576.1, read as the reverse complement.
AATGAAAGTTTTTCTGTTATTCTGGTATGTTTGTTTTACAGGTGTGTATTTTCCAACTATCTGGCGGAGACGATCGAGATCTTCATGGTGATTGTTGTTTGGGAAAAACTCCACAGGTACCACCAAGGGGTCGCCATGTACCATCTCGGCTGAGGATACGTTAAGACCTTCTTTGGGAGTAGTTCGGAGTCCAAGGAGTACCCAAGGTAGTTGATGTGTCCAAGAATTGCTTGTGCGGTGGGTGATGAGGGCTGCCTTTAGTGTTCTGTGCATGCGTTCAACCATGCCGTTGGGTTCTGGATTGTAGGACATTGTGTGATGGTTGGTGGAGCCAAGGAGCTGACTCAGAGAGTTCCAAAGTTGGGATGTAAATGTGGAACCCCTATCTGATGTAATATGTTCGGGGATGCCAAATCTTGAGATCCAGGCAGATAGGAAGGCAGAAGCACAGGAGGAGGCAGTGGCCTCTTTCATGGGCACTACCTCGGGCCATAGGGTTGAGCGGTCCACTATTGTGAATATGTATTTGTTGTTTTCTGATGGAGGAAGAGGTCCCACAATGTCAACATGGACATTGGAAAAACGTCTTTGTTGCTGAGGAAAAGTACCAATTCCAGATTCAGTATATCGGTGGATTTTAGAAGTTTGACATGACAGGCAGGAGCGGGACCAAGATTTAGCGTCTTTTGTTATGCCGTGTCATATGAATTTTTTCTTGAGGAGCATAGCAGCTGATCGGCTGGAGGGATGAGAAAGTCCATAAATAAGTTGGAATACGTGTCGTCGAAAAGGCTGAGGAATCCAGGGGCGAGGTCGTCCTGAACTCACGTCACACAAGATGGTGGTCCCTTGTTCGTCTATTGGTAAATCTTTCCATTGAGGAGATGTGAGTGATGTATGACAAGATTCGTTTCAGGATCTTGTATCTGTAGTTCTGCGAGGTGTCTGTAGTCGAGACCAAGGCATATGGATGAAATAGAGTTTCTTGAAAGTGCAATAGCGACAGGATTCTTTTTTCCTGAGACATGTTGCAAAGTACAGTTAAACTCAGATATAGTAGAGAGGTGTCTTTGTTGTCTTGCTGAACATGGATCTGTTCGCTTGGTAAAAGCGTGGACAAGTAGAAGGTGGTCCGTTTGGATGGTAAATGAGACACCTTCAAGAAAATGCTTGAAGTGGCGGACAGCGGAATAAATAGCAAGAAGCTCCCTGTCGAAGGTGGAGTAATGGGTTTCAGCAGGAGTAAGCTTTCTACTGAAGAAGGCGAGTGGTTGACAAACTCCATAATTAATCTGTTCGAGGACAGCTCCCACTGCAGTATCGCTGGCATCAGTAGACAAGATTAGAGGTAGACCAGGTGTTGGAAAGTTAAGATGGGCTGCAGCAGAAAGAACTATTTTAGCAGCATTAAAGGCATCTTCTTGGGCAGGGCCCCAGGATAGTGATTTTGGTTTTCCAGCCAGTGCTGTATATAGTGGAGTCATTATTGAAGCAATGTTTGGTAAAAAACGATGGCAATAGTTGACCATTCCTACAAATTCTTGCAAGGCCTTGATAGTAGTAGGCTTAGGGAATGTCTGGATGGCGGTTACTTTTTCTTGGAGAGGAAGGACACCCTTGGAGAAGATACAGTGTACCAGGAACTCTACTTCTTTGACTCCAAATACACACTTGTCGTGCCTGATGATGAGACCAGCAGAGCGTAGACGTTCAAGAACTTGGTGGAGGTGTTTGGTGTGGGTGACACGATTAGGAGAGAAAACTGGGATGTCATCCACATAAGGAACACAGAAGGGTAGGTCACCCAAAATCCCATCCATCATGCGTTGGAAAGTGGCTCCGGCATTTCTGAGGCCGAAGCAAGAGTAGTTGAACGTATATGTTCCAAAGGGAGTGGTTATGGCTGTCTTGGGAATGTCTTCAGGATTCATAGGGACTTGATAGTAACCTTTGAGCAAGTCCAGTTTGGAAAATATCTTGGCTCCATGTAGGTATGTCGTGTCTTGACGTCAGCAATGTTAGGGAGAGGGTAATGATCAGGTTCTGTCATCATATTCAATCGCCTGTAGTCGCCGCAGGGTCGTAGTGTGCCATCCTTTTTTATTACTATGTGCAATGGGGATGCCCATGAGCTCGATGCCTTTTGACATAGACCCATTTCTTCCATTTCCTTGAAGACCTCTTTTGTTGTGGTGTGTTTTTCTTTTTTTTTTGAGAATACTGGAGGACCTGAAGTTCGTATGAAATGGAAAATACAATGACTTGCAGGTGTGTGGGAAGATAGGTAAAGTTCTGGTTTGAAGACTTCAGGATATGTAGACTGCAGGAAAGAGCATTAGATATATGAAGAGCGAGGTCAGCAGGTGCGGTAACAGTGGCAATTTGAGGATTCGGTGTTGGTGTCCACGAGGTGGCGATTGGCGACATCGATGAGGAGATGGAAATGTGAAAGATAATCAGCTCCGATGAGAGGTAGAGAAACATCTGCAACAACAAATTTCCACGTGAAAGTTCTGTTGGCTAAGGATAACTAGAGAACTTTGTATCCATAAGTAGTGATGCGAGACCCGTTGGCCCCTACCAGTTTGTTGTCAGTACCTGAACTACAACCACTGTGGACCATGGACTTCGGGATGAGAGACCTGCAGGCACCTGTGTCAACCAAAAATTTGATACCTGTAATGGAATCAACTAGGAAGAAAACATTAATTGAGACAGAGGCCACCGCAGGCAGCGACGACCTTAAAGCAAATTTTTTGCCCATATACATGGTTTTTTGCAGTTTTTGGCGGCGTGACCAAAGCGGGCGTGATAGTAACAGAGTTTGGACATGACAGCCAGTCTTTTGTGAGAATATGAGGTAATTTCTTTAGCTCGAGGTCGTGTGAGGGCATTGTTGTAGAATGATGATCGAAATGAAGATGTGGCAGCAGCGACGGCTTCGTCAGGAGGGCTGGAGTACATGTGATTGATATTGGTAATGTTAGGTGGTGTGCTGGCATGTATTGGTGGACGAGAAGACACTCTGCACGGGCTGCCAGAGCTGCATCATCGAATGTTGAAAAATCTGTGATTGCAGCACGGACAGATTCAGGAAGACGCTATAATCAAAGGGCTAGGAGTACATCTATTGTCTGACTGGTACCTGGACTGTTGGGAGGAAGACGGGCAATAAGCTCTCATCTCGGCAAGTATGTCAGAAGGGCGCTGATCACCTAGTGCTTGTTTTGGAAGGTCAAATATCATTTTAACTTTTCTCTGGAGATTGAGAGAATTTCTTCAAGAGGAAGGTTTTTAAGCCCTGGTATGCGATGGCGTTGTCACCCTGGGATTTCAACCAGTCTGATATCTTGGGAAAGAGTGTGTCAGGAATGGATGATAAAACATGATCAGCTTGTGTTCCGGAATTTGTGATCTTCTTTAAACGAAACTGTATTTCTGCACGTCGGAACCAGATGTGGGCGTCGATGGTGGAGAACGTCGGGAGTTTGAAGTTAGCAATAAGGTCTGTTGCCACTGTAGAAGGTTTGATGTCTGTCATGGCGCGTGGGTGAGAGATAGAAACACTCCGGGGTCACCAATGTAACGACTGTAGTTACTTCACTACTTCAAACGGAAAGCAAGAGTTAGTTTACTTAATATATAAAAGAGGATGTTCACCAATACAAGCAGAATATTGAACTGATTTAATGATCAAATTCAGGGTTATTTATATGTACAGCTATTTCAGTGGGAGGAGTTACAAACAACCCAAGAGTAATTATTGACCCATTAAATACTACTTTAAAATAACTTAATAATTACTAAATGATTACCTATTTACAATAATTACATATTTTGATAAAAAATATTATTTTCAATTTGTACGTTTGTAAAATATATATTCCTAAACACACAGAACAGAAGAAAACATTACCTCTCAGTTCTCAGCCTTTGGAAATAAAAATGCAATTGTTAAAACATGTTCAGTTGAAATGCCTATGAACAGTCTCCTTTTCTTGACCTAACTGATTCCTGATCTTAGAATGAAGAGAACCATTTGATGAAAAAATCCTCTTGAAACTTGCTAATTATGCCACTGTCGTAAATCATGGCTCAGGAGCATACATTCCATTTTCTTCAAAATCTTTTGTAAAATACTTCCACCTGGCAAAGGGATAGAGGGATTCTATAATATTTTTCCAAAATAAATCTCTCTAAATGGTGCACTTCATCCATGGAAAAAATGAAAGTTTGAAAATAATAAGGATGGCAATCACAAACATTCTGCTCTGCATTGTGTCGTTGCCTGGGAATCAGAGATCTTGATGCCTTTGATAAATAACATTTGCCAGAAAGTGGAAAAGTGTGAAAGCTATGTTTATTCTTTTCTCAAAATATCACTACTTTTTTTTTTTTTAGAGTGTGACACCGGAACAGGCAGAAACTGCCCTCATCAGTAAAGGCCCGGGCACGAGAAATACCAAGACGAAGGAAAAGAAAAAGGTTAAGGGCAAGGCAGAGATGAAGTAATATCACACAAAGGAAAACGACAGACAGAAAAAAATAGTAGAAAAAACAGAGGACCCAGAGATATGGAGGACTAGGCTCTGAGATGACGATAGATCTGCTTTTTGAAGGATGAAAGGTCATATGAATTAGGAAAGACAGAAGGAAGAAGAGAGTTCCAGAGTCTGGAGGTAGATGGGAAGAAGCAGTCACTGCACTGACCAATCTGCGAGCTACAAACCTCCATTCATCAGAGCAGCGATGGAAGTAGTAGCGATAGAAAAGTGAAGGGAAAATACCTTAAGGCGAAGAGAGAGAGAATCCAGGTTGGAAGTAAGAGAAGGATCATTAATGAGTCTGACTGCCTTAGATTCAACCCTATCAAAAAGATAAGTAAAGGAAGAAGCACCCCAGATGTGTGAGCAGTATTCTAAGCAGGGGAGGATAAGACCTTTGTAAATTTTAAGTAACTGCAATGAGGAAAAGTAATGACGAAAACTAAACAAAACCCCAAATTTTTTGGATGAAGATTTAGAGATTTGGATTATGTGATTCCTCCAATACAAGTTATAGGCTATATGGATTCCTAATATATTGATAGAGTTAAGAGGGTAAAATTCATTAGTTTCGATGACAATAGGGTTATCAGGAGGAGAAGATAATAAAGAGAGAGCCAGAAACTGTGTCTTGGAGGCATTGAATCTAACTAAATTTTGAGTGCCCCATTCAGATACTTTCTGCAAATCGGAGTTAAGAGTGGAAGAAAGAGTGATACGAGATTGATTATGAGTAACAGATGAAGGTTGTGAAAAAAAGGCAGATGAAAAGTGAAGGGTAGAATCATCAGCAAAGGCCTGAAGAAGAGAGGAAGATGGGGATTGTAGAAGATCATTGATGAAGAGAAGGAACAGAGTAGGTGAAAGAACATAGCCCTGTGGAACACCACTGGTAACAGAGAAAGGGCTAGATGTCGCGCCATCAACAACTACAGATATAGAATGGTCAGTAAGAAAACTGGAAATCAGAGTACAGAAAGAAGGGGTAAAGCCATAGGCAGGGAGTTTGGCCAACAGAGCCTTGTGCCAGACTCTGTCAAAAGCCTTAGAGATATCAAGGGCGACGACAAAGGATTCCCCATAGTTCCTCAGAGAAGATGACCATACATGAGTAAGATAGAACAGGAGATCACCAGTGGATCTTGCCTTGCGGAAGCCGTACTGGTGATCGGAGATAAGCGAGTTAGATTCAAGGTGTTTCAAGAAGTGAGCATTGAGCAAAGTTTCGAAAACTTTAGCAATAAAGGAGGTTAAAGCAATAGGTCGGTAGTTAGAAGGAATAGAGCGGTCACCTTTCTTAGGAATAGGTTGAATTAGAGCATGCTTCCAGGATGAAGGATAGATACTGGTTGACAGAATGAGGCGAAAAAGACGGCAAAGCACAGGAGCCAGTTCATCTGCAAACTCCTTAAGGAACCTTGCGGGACCAGATGCCTTGTTCGTCTTTAGCGAGCGAAGATCCTTATCAACTTTGCGTGAAGAAAGGATAAGGGAGGGCATAGGGTTAGAGAGGGGAAAAGACTGAGGAACAGGTGCGCTGGAATTGTTGATAGAAGAGTTGGCAGAAAAATGAGAGCCAAAGAGAGTGGCTTTGTCAGTGGGAGAGCAAGCTATAAAACCATCAGAATGAATGAGAGGGGGAAAGCTTGAGTTACAGAAGTTTTTGGAGAGGTTTTTGGCTAAGGACTATAAGCTTTTGTCAGTGGGAGAGGAGTTAAGGTCATCAACTTTCCTTCTTACAAAGGAAGCCTTAGACCTTCGAATCTGAGCAGTACAGCAATTCCTAGCTATAATAAAAGCAGAGCGAGTTAAATTGGAAGCAAAGGCTTGGTAAGATCGGTGAGCCTGATTCCTAGCCTGTATAGCCATAGAGCAGGCACGGTCAAACCAAGGTTTAGGAGGGGGAGAGAGTTTTTGTAGAAGAGGGGATGTATGCCTCTATTCCCGCAGTCATGATCTCGGCAACTTTTAGAGCTACCTGATCAGGGTTGCGGGACCGAAAGCAGTAGTCATCCCATGGGAAGTCAAAGAGAAAGTTATGCAAATTTTCATGTTGGGTTCGCTCGAAGTGCCACAGGCGGTGCTGAGTAGGAGGAATTGGTGGTGGGGGAGTGAAAATGGAAGAGACAGAGATCATAGAGTGGTCAGATTTACCAAGAGGGGAAACCACAGAATAAGAGTAGTTTGAAGGGTTAGAAGTAAAAAATAGGTCAAGAGTGTTTGCATGTTCGTGACGATCAGGAACGCGAGTAGGATGCTTGATAATTTGCTCCAGATCGTGAGTAATAGAGAAAGCAAGGGCCTCGCTTCCTCTCACATCAGTGCGAGATGAATGAAGCCACTCACTGTGGTGTACATTGAAGTCTCCAATGTAGAGAACTTCGGCATGTGGGTGAGAAGATAGCAAGGACTCATGGCACGAGGAGAGATCTTCAAAGAAAGACACAAACTCGGTGGAGTTTGGAGAACAGTAGCAGAAGCAAAGGATGATAGTGGTAGTGGAGAGATAGACTTTTAGCCAGAGAACATCAAAGTCAGGAGATTCAAGGTCCATGAGCCTCACATTAGGAGTGTTAGTGTTGCAGTATGCACAGACCCCACCTTTGGAACAAAAACGAGTATACAGATTATAGTGAGAGATTTTGAATGGGTCAGTGGAAGCATGTATAGACAGCTGGGTTTCAGGTAAGAGGAGGAGGTTAGGGAGGAAAGTGCCCAATTGTTGTTCCACAGACGAAAGATTAGAGTTCAGCCCACGAATGTTTGAATAGTGAAGAGTGAAAGAAGCATATCTATTGGGAGGTGCAAGGTTAAGAGCAGAACCATTACTACCACCAGGCGTGTCTGCCCTCAAGCCAATGGTGGAGTCAACAGGATCCCCGGAGATTCTTCGCACCCCACTATGCCGGGTACTGGGGGCCATTAGTTGTGAACCTTCCATAAATAATAACAAATGTGAGGAAAAGGAAAGTAAAAGAGACAGGTGTGCAGAATGTTGTGACTTGTCAAATGTAATGAAATAGCAAGAGATGTGTAATGAATACGCCAGAATATTCAGTGTAGATGTAGGCATGAGGAAAGAACCGTCCTGAAGGGAGACTCAACCTGGAACTGTCTGGACCAGTCCTAGTTGCATCCTAATACCTTCAGTCGTAGTCTTTCAACGGGCGGCTGGTGCCATGGCAAACCTACTTGATCGTATGTCAGTGCATTTATGCTTCTAAAAATAGATATAACCCTGAAATAACCTGAAATTTGCCAGCAAAGTAAATTTGAAATGTTAAATTATTTGGCTGTTAAATCTATATTAGAGCCATATTCTCTCTTATAAGAGAGGTGGCTTGAGTCATGAGAAAAATATCTTGACCCTTTGCGGGAACAAAATAGAGAGGAGGGGATTCCCAGTCCCCTCGCTCTGTCCCATTTAGTCGACTTTTGCGACTCGCAGAGGAACACGTAGGAAATATATTTACCCCCTTCCTTCAGGGGAACTAATCGAGTACATCATGTAATTGCTAAATTATTACCAAGGAGTAGAATACATTCATTCCCATTGGAGTAAATTGCGTAGCTGTATAGACTACTAAATGGAAGTAGATATGTTTTAATATTTTGTAAAAAAAAAAAAATAATTCCTATATTTAATTCACAAATTTAGTATGACTTAAATCAACTTAAGTCATGTGATTAGAATAATTTTATTTAAGTTATAACAACCCTGTCACCAGGAAATCATGGTAATAATACCCTGTTTTCCAAGAAAAACATATTTAAGCATCAAGGAGATCGAAGATAAAACGGTTAGCGAATTCAAAATAAAGAGAATCGCTTAATTATTCAGTTATATATCTGTCTATCTAGCTATCTGTCTATCTATCTATCTATATATCTATCTATCTATCTATCTATCTATTTATATATATATATATATATATATATATATATATATATATATATATATATATATATATATATATATATTATAGCTTAATATAGATGAGCATCAGAGAAGAATTTTGAGGTATGAAGACAGCTTGTTTCAGATATCAACTTTGAAGAATTGCATCGAGAGATTCCACTCTCACTGAGGTATAAGTGTCTTCGCTGGATAATATATATATATATATATATATATATATATATATATATATATATATATATATATATATATATTTTATTTATTTGTTATTTTTTTTTGGGGGGGAGTGGAATCTCTCTATGCAATTCTTCTAAGTTGATATCTGAAACAAGCTGTCTTCATACCTCAAAATTCTTCTCTGATGCTCATCTATATTAAGCTCTATATATATATATATATATATATATATATATATATATATATATATATATATATATATATATTATATATATATATATATATATATATATATCAAAGAATAGCCTCACCGTATTCCCTGCGTGTCGTAAAAGGCGACTAAAAGTGGACGGGGCGGGGGGACTAAGAAGAAGGGGAGTAGAGGGGAGAATAACTTCTCCCCAAACTCTAGTTTTGGGGTGTCTAAATGTGCGTGGTTGTAGTACGATAGAGAGCAAAAGATGTGAGATTGGATATATGTTTGATAAGAGGAGGATGGATGTATTGGCATTGTGTGAGACGAAGATGAAAGGAAAAGGAGAAGTGGCATTTGGTGATGTGACGGGTAGGGTGTCTGGGGTTGAAAGGGGGAGAGCGAGAGAAGGTGTGGCATTATTGCTGAGTGAATGGATGGTAAATCAGGTAGTGGAATGGAAAGAAGTGTTATCTAGGCTGATGTGGGTGAGGGCTAGGATAGGAAGGGAATGTTGGGCTTTTGTTAGTGCGTATGGGCCAGGATGTGAGAGAAGGGAGGAAGAGCGGGATGAATTCTGGAATGAGTTAACTAGATGTGTGGATGGTCTGAGTAGAAGGAACTATGTAGTTGTGTTAGGTGACTTGAATGCCAGAGTGGATGATGGAGAGATAGAAGATGTTGTAGGAAAGTATGGGGTACCAGGTGGGAATGAGAGTGGCGAGAAACTGTTAGATGTGTGTGTGGAGCAAGAGTTGGTGATAGGTAATAGTTTATTTAAGAAGAAGTTAATAAATAAGTATACATGGATGAGAGTGGCAAATGGAAGAGTGAAAGAAAGAGAATTGATGGATTATGTGTTGGTAGCAAAGAGCATGATTGGTAGAGTGAAAGATGTACATGCATTCAGGGGTGTGGCTGCTGGGATGTCTGATCATTTTTTGGTTGAAGCAAAAGTGGTAGTAGCAAAAGAGTGGGGAAATAGTGTGGGGGGATGTAGAAGGGAAATAGTGAAGGTGGAAGAGTTGAAAAAGCCAGAGAAGAGACAGGAATATCAGGACAGGTTGAGAGTGGCATATGACAGGGTGAAAGAAAGAGAAGTTGGGGAGTTAGGGGAGGAATGGGGGTTGATGAAAGAATGTTTTGTGGGACATGCAAGTGATGTGTGTGGAAAGAGGTTTGTTGGAGGTGGCATGAGGAGGGGCAGCGAGTGGTGGAATGAAGGGGTGAAAATGAAGGTGGAAGAGAAATAGAGGGCTTTTGAGGAATGGCTGCAGTGTAAAAGTAGGGAGAAGTATGAAAGATATAGGGAAAAAAAGGTGGAAACCAAGCAGTAGGTAGAGGAAGAGAAGAGGTTGGCAAATGTTAGGTGGGGACAGGATTTTAGTAGGTCATATGAGGAGAATAAAAAGAAGTTTTGGAAAGAAGTGAAGAGATCAAGGAAGGGTGGATCGAGGATGGAAGAGACAGTGAAAGATGTGAATGGACAGATGTCAAGAGGGAACGATGCAAGGAAAAGATGGGCAGAATATTTTGAGTGCTTGCTGAATGTTGAGGAAGATAGAGAGGCAGTTATAGTGGCAGTGGGAGGGGTTCAAGGGCCAGTAATGGGAGATGAAAATGAGAGAGAGATTACAAGAGAGGAGGTGAAAAGGGCATTGTATGAAGCGAAAGCAGGTAAAGCACCTGGAATGGATGGTGTGAGAGTGGAGATGTTGAAAGAAGTGGGTGTGACTGCATTGGAATGGTTAGTGAGAGTGTTTAATATGTGCTTTATGTTGTCATTGGTGCCAGTGGACTGGGTGATTGCCTGTATAGTGCCCCTATACAAAGGTAAGGGAGATATGTATGAATGCAGTAATTTTAGGGGTATAAGTTTGTTGAGTGTGGTAGGAAAAGTGTATGGTAGGATACTGGTTAATAGGATTAGGGATAAGACAGAATATGTGATCGCGGAAGTGCAGAGTGGTTTTAGGAGAGGTAGAGGTTGTATAGATCAGATTTTTATAGTTAGGCAGTTATGTGAGAAATATTTAGCAAAGGGTAAGGATGTGTATTTTGCATTTTTGGATCTGGAGAAAGCATATGATAGAGTTGATAGAGAGGCTATGTGGAATGTTTTGAGATTATATGGAATCAATGGTAAATTGTTGCATGCAGTGAAGAGTTTGTATGAGGGTAGTAGAGCTTGTATTAGGGTAGGGAATGAAGTGAGTGAGTGGTTTCCAGTGAGTGTGGGACTGAGACAGGGATGTGTGATGTCACCATGGCTGTTCAATTTGTATATTGATGGAGTTGTAAGAGAGGTGAATGAGCGAGTGCGTGGTCGAGGTTTGAGAATGGTAGATGGGGATGATAACGAGTGGGAGCTGAATCAGTTGCTGTTTGCAGATGATACTGTGGTGGTGGCAGATTCAGAGGAAAAGCTGTGTCAGTTAGTGTCAGAATTTGGAATGGTGTGTGTGAGAAGGAAGCTGCGAGTGAATGTGGGAAAGAGTAAGGTTATGAGGTGTACAAGAAATGAGGATGGCGCTCGATTGAATGTTATGTTGAATGGAGAGACACTTGAGGAGGTTAATCAGTTTAAGTATTTAGGCTCGGTTATAGCTGCAAATGGTGGAGTGGAAGCAGATGTGTGTCACAGAGTGAATGAAGGATGTAAAGTGTTGGGTGCATTGAAAGGAGTGATGAAGAATGGAAGGTTGGAAATGAATGTTAAGAAAGTTTTGTATGAGAAAGTGGTTGTGCCAACTGTGATGTATGGATCAGAGTTATGGGGTATTAAAGTAAGTGAGAGACGGACTCTAAATGTGTTTGAGATGAAATGCCTGAGGAGTATGATTGGTGTATCTCGATTGGATAGGGTTAGGAATGAAGTGGTGAGAGCAAGAACGGGTGTGAGGAGAGAAATTGCAGCCAGAGTACATATGAATGTTCTGAGATGGTTTGGCCATGTGGAAAGGATGGATGATGAAAGGCTGCTGAAAAAGGTGATGAATGCGAGAGTTGTTGGGAGAAATGCTAGAGGGAGGCCTAGGTTTGGATGGATGGATGGAGTAAGGAGAGCCCTGAATGATAGGAGGATGGATGTGAGGGAAGCAAGCGAGCGTGCTAGGAATAGGAATGAGTGGCGAGCGATTGTGACGCGGCTCTGATGGGCATCTGCTGTTACCACGGGGATGCATCTTACAGAGATAGCCCTGTGGTAGGGGCAGTAGGAGGAGCTGGCAGTTTTGAAGCGACACAGGTTGTGGAAGAGCCGGGAGGATGGGCTGTGGCACTCCAGCAGTGCCATCTGAACGGTCGCTAGTTCCCTCGTCATTGCCCATAGAGCAAAGTAATCCCCCTATTTGTTTTCTTTTCTTGATGTCGGCTACCCCCCAATTAAAGGGGGAAACAGCCAAGGTATATATATATATATATATATATATATATATATATATATATATATATATATATATATATATATATAGAGAGAGAGAGAGAGAGAGAGAGAGAGAGAGAGAGAGAGAGAGAGACAATTGAATAATTTAGCGACTTTTTTTTTTCTGAATCACTAACCCTTTTATCTTCTTGTTTTTTTTTTTTTTTTTTTTTAAGAATAAGCATATATGAAATACTCTCTGCTTGTTAGATAAATTTAGCTAGACATATTATTGCAAAAGACAGACAACCGAGTTCGGTTCCGGTTTTACGTCACGGACTCCCTTATCAACCAAGGGCTAGGACGGTTGCCTTCTTGCAAAGGACTTGTTTTGGCAGATGTAATCCTTACGCTGAGTGCATGCCTTTGCTAACCTCAGACCCTTTGCTGACCTGAAGGGTCAGATGACTTTATCAGTTAATATATGATTAGAAAAGTGTGACTTATTATTATTCGTTTTTATTGTGTTCTTAGTATAAGTTTGTGATGCTTATAATCAAATGAATTCTTGACTGATGACAACTGTGTCTATGATATCTTAGATAGATAACCAATGTTTTCTTGCATAGCACAAGATATCGAGAGACATTGCCAAAGTTTATGTTGTGGGTCAGCGTCACCATCAATCTATCAGCTTGTGAACATATGTATATCATCATAAAGCCTCTGGAAATTGAATCTTTGAAGTTTCAAGTTTCCTCACCGTGTATCAATCGGGGGGGGGGGGGGTAGTTTATTTATCCGCGTGACTGCCTTAGCTGGGATATGGCTGTGTTTTTTTACTCCGCCTCCACTGTTAAAAGAAATCTTTTAATATACTAATATTTACAAAGACTATTGCG
>JAXCGZ010017576.1:15000-22500 GCA_037179515.1 Halocaridina rubra | reverse complement strand
TAAAGAGAGCGGATGGAAGCATCACCGAGACGGATGCAGAGATTTGCAAAGATTTGAACAAGGAGTTTCAGTCAGTATTTACAGTAGAAAATACCCCACCCCCTCAGATTGCAGTGATAGAAGCTCAAGGGCCGGTATTAGAGAACATCAACCTTACAGCCACAGAGGTATGCAAAGCGCTGATGGATTTAGATGTTCATAAAGCTACAGTTCCTGATGACATATCCCCTCATGTGCTTTAAAAATGCGCAAACACAATATCAGTGGCACTAGGCATCATATTTAAGGAGTCACTGGAGTCGGGGGAGATTCCAAGATGCTGGAAACAAGCAAATGTGATACCTATCTTCAAAAAGGGAAGGAGGGATACGGCTCTGAACTATAGACCAGTTTCCTTGACCAGCATAGTTTGCAAAGTTATGGAGAAACTACTAAGGAAACATATCTCTCTTCACTTGGAATCCTTCAACTTTTTGTCAGTGAGGCAACATGGCTTCAGAGAAGCTAGATCAACAGTAACAAATTTATTAGAATTTTATGATGAGGTAAGCCAAATCTTACAGGAAAGAGAGGGCTGGGCAGATTGCTTATTCCTAGACTTCCAGAAAGCGTTTGACACTGTTGCACATGGGAGACTTATTAGGAAGCTGCAATCAATGGCTAGAATAGGTGGAAATGTTTTGGAATGGATAAAAACTTACTTAGAAGGAAGGGAACAGAGGGTTAGAGTAAGACACTCAGTGTCTGAATGGAGAAGAGTTAGTAGTGGAGTTCCACAGGGCTCAGTTTTAGGGCCACTTTTGTTCCTTGTATATGTAAATGACCTACCAGAGTCTGTAAATTCATTCATGAATATGTTTGCAGATGATGCAAAGATTGTGAAGTAAAAAACGAGAACAATGGTAGAGAACTTCAGGAGGATCTAAATAATCTGCATGAGTGGTCAGAAAAGTGGCTAATGAAATTCAATACTTCAAAATGTAAGGTAATGAGAATGGGTACAAGTGCAAGAAGGCCCAAGCTTGACTACTCGGTGGCTGGAGTACAACTTCAAGAGACAGAAAATGAGAGAGATCTAGGAGTAAACATACTGGCAGATTTGTCTCCAGAAATACATATAAATGGCATAGTAAGGGCAGCATATGCATGCTTATCAAATGTAAGGGTAGCCTTCAGGCACATGGACAAGGAAATGTTCAGAAATATTTATGTAACCTACGTGAGGCCAAAACTCGAATATGCAGCCTCCTTTTGGAATCCGCACTTGAAAAAGCACATAGCTAAGCTTGAAAAAGTTCAAAGACATGCCACGAAACTGGTGCCAGAAATACGCAATCTCAGTTATGATGAGAGGCTGAGGGAATTAGACTTACCATCACTCGAAGCTAGAAGAGTGAGGGGAGATATGGTGACAGTCTTTAAATTCCTTCATGGTTATGATAGAGTGGATAGGGATCGATATTTTTATATGGCTGGCTCTAGAACTAGAGGCATAGTTTGAAGCTTCATAAGAAAACTTGTTTGCAGGATGTAAGGAAATACTTTTTCAGTGTAAGAGTAGTTGATAATTGGAATTGGGTGAGCGAGGAGGTAGTTAATGCTATCTCAATCCATAGTTTTAAGGACAGGTATGATAAGTATCACTTAAGTATAAAATGGACCCGATCAGGAGACGGGAAGATACGAGCTTTGGGCTCTTTCCCGTAAACACAATTAGGTAATCACAATTAGGTAATCACACACACACACACACACATATATATATATATATATATATATATATATATATATATATATATATATATATATATATATATATATATATATATATATATATATATATATATATATATATAAAGTGGGTTCTTGGCATGGTTTTAAAGATGCTCTTCTCAACACACACACACACACACACACACACACACACACACACACACACACACACACACACACACACACACACACACACACACACACACACACACACACACACACACGATACAGAACACAGGAAGAGATGGGAAAGATCAAAAACTTGTTGCAAGAGGCAAGAAGGTTAAATGATGAAAGAAATGAAGAAGAGAAGAAAAATTTTCGTTACGGAATACTTCCAGACAAAGGGGAGATAAAGAAGATAATGACAGAAGATCAGGGGATGGGGCCTCATTAAGATTGTTATACACAAATGCTGATGGATTAGTTGGTAAGGCAGTAGAATTAAAAGATAGGATTCACAACAGTAAGGCAGATATAGTAGCAATTACAGAGACTAAGTTGAGTGAGGACATAAACAGTGTCACAGTTTTTCCTAAGGGCTTCAGAATACTAAGGGTCGAAAGATCTGAGAGGACTGGTGGAGGGATAGCACTGCTCATAAGTGAGAGGATTCAAGTTGAAGAGATAAACTTGGCTATAGAAAGTGAGTTCAGGGAATTTCTTGTTGCTCGCATAAATACTGGGTCAGAGAGCATTATAATAACTGTTGTATACAACCCACCAAGGAACCAAAATAGGCTTGAAATTTATGAGGAAAGTCATATAGGTACGATTGAAGTCATAAACTCGGTTGTTAACATGGCGCGGGAGAAAAAATGTAGGATTTTGATTATGGGAGACTTTAATCATAAAGAGATAGATTGGATAAATCTTGACCCACATAGTGGTGAGGACTCCTTTGGGGCAAGATTCCTAGATTGCGTACAAGGGAATTTCCTACACCAACATGTAATGGAACCAACAAGAGCCAGGGGTGGGGATGAGCCATCACTACTTGATCTGGTGTTCACAGATAATGTGTTGGATATTGAAAATATTGAGTATGAACCACCAATTGGAAAGAGTGACCACTGTGTGTTGTTGATGGAGTATATCATTGAAGACATTCTTCCTGAGAGTAGAGGCACTGAGGACATGAGGAGGAACTATCAGAAAGGAGATTACATCAAAATGAATGAGCTTTTTGCAGTTATTGACTGGAGAACCTTATTTTACAACAAATCTGTACAAGAAATGTATGACATCTTTTGTGAGAAATATGGGAAGATAGTAGATTGCTGCATACCTGTCACCAAAGTAGGTGTAATTCATGCCAGAGAGAAATGGTTCGATAATGGGTGTAAAAGAGCTAAGGAGTGGAGAGACAAATGCTGGAAAAGGTATAGGAGGAGAAAAAACATAAATGCCTGGCAAACCTACAAAAGAGCAAGAAATGACTACCTAAGTAAAAGGAGAGAGGCAGAGAAAGATTATGAGAGGGACATCACCAGGAAGGCTAAAGAAAATCCCAAGCTTTTCCACAGCTTTATCAGAGGAAAACTGAAGGTAAAAGAACAGGTTTTAAGGCTAAAGAGAGCGGATGGAAGCATCACTGAGACGGACGAAGAGATCTGCAAAGAATTGAACAAGGAGTTTCAGTCAGTATTTACAGTAGAAAATACCCCACCCCCTCAGATTGCAGTGATAGAAGCTCAAGGGCCGGTATTAGAGAACATCAACCTTACAGCCACAGAGGTATGCAAAGCGCTGATGGATTTAGATGTTCATAAAGCTACAGGTCCTGATGACATATCCCCTCATGTGCTTAAAAAATGCGCAAACACAATATCAGTGGCACTAAGTATCATATTTAAGGAGTCATTGGAGTCGGGGGAGATTCCAAGATGCTGGAAACAAGCAAATGTGATACCTATCTTCAAAAAGGGAAGGAGGGATACGGCTCTGAACTATAGACCAGTTTCCTTGACCAGCATAGTTTGCAAACTTATGGAGAAACTACTAAGGAAACATATCTCTCTTCACTTGGAATCCTTCAACTTTTTGTCAGTGAGGCAACATGGCTTCAGAGAAGGAAGATCAACAGTAACAAACTTATTAGAATTTTATGATGAGGTAAGCCAAATCTTACAGGAAAGAGAGGGCTGGGCAGATTGCATATTCCTAGACTTCCAGAAAGCGTTTGACACTGTTGCACATGGGAGACTTATTAGGAAGCTGCAATCAATGGCTAGAATAGGTGGAAATGTCTTGGAATGGATAAAAACTTACTTAGAAGGAAGGGAACAGAGGGTTAGAGTAAGACACTCAGTGTCTGAATGGAGAAGAGTTAGTAGTGGAGTTCCACAGGGTTCAGTTTTAGGGCCACTTTTGTTCCTTGTATATGTAAATGACCTACCAGAGTCTGTAAATTCATTCATGAATATGTTTGCAGATGATGCAAAGATTGTGAAGAAAGTAAAAAACGAGAACAATGGTAGAGAACTTCAGGAGGATCTAAATAATCTGCATGAGTGGTCAGAAAAGTGGCTAATGAAATTCAATACCTCAAAATGTAAGGTAATGAGAATGGGTACAAGTGCAAGAAGGCCCAAGCTTGACTACTCGGTGGCTGGAGTACAACTTCAGGAGACAGAAAATGAGAGAGATCTAGGAGTAAACTTATTGGCAGATTTGTCTCCAGAAATACATATAAATGGCGTAGTAAGGGCAGCATATGCATTCTTATCAAATGTAAGGGTAGCCTTCAGGCACATGGACAAGGAAATGTTCAGAAATATTTATGTAACCTATGTGAGGCCAAAACTCGAATATGCAGCCCCCTTTTGGAATCCGCACTTGAAAAAGCACATAGCTAAGCTTGAAAAAGTTCAAAGACATGCCACGAAACTGGTGCCAGAAATACGCAATCTCGGTTATGATGAGAGGCTGAGGGAATTAGACTTGCCATCACTCGAAGCTAGAAGAGTAAGGGGGGATATGGTGACAGTCTTTAAATTCCTTCATGGTTATGATAGAGTGGATAGGGATCGATATTTCGATATGGCTGGCTCTAGAACTAGAGGTCAGAGTTTGAAGCTTCGGAAGAAAACTTGTTTGCAGGATGTAAGGAAATACTTTTTCAGTGTAAGAGTAGTTGATAATTGGAATTGGGTGAGCGAGGAGGTAGTTAATGCTACCTCAATCCATAGTTTTAAGGACAGGTATGATAAGTATCACTAAGTCTAAAAATGGAACCGATCAGGAGACGGGAAGATACGAGCTTTGGGCTCTTTCCCGTAAACACAATTAGGTAATCACAATTAGGTAATCACACACACACACACACACACACACACACACGCACGCACGCACGCACGCACGCACGCACGCACGCACGCACGCACACACACACACACACACACACACACACACACACACACACACACATATATATATATATATATATATATATATATATATATATATATATATATATATATATATATATATATATATATATATATATATATATATACATATAGATATATATATATATATATATATATATACATATATATATATATATATATATATATATATATATATATATATATATATATATATATTTTTTTTTTTATAAGTGTGACACCGGGACAGGCAGAAACTGCCGTCATCAATAAAGGCCCGGGCACGAGAAAATACCAAGACGAAGGAAAAGAAAAAGGTTAAGGGCAAGGCAGTGATGAGGTAATGTCACACAAAGGACAGCGACAGACAGAAAAAAAACAGTCAAAGTAAAGAGGACCCAGAGATATGGAGGACTAGGATCTGAGATGACGATAGATCTGCTTTTTGAAGGATGAAAGGTCATAAGAATTAGGAAAGACAGAAGGAGGAAGAGAGTTCCAGAGTCTGGAGGTAGATGGGAAGAAGCAGTCGCTGCATCAACCAACCCGCGAGCTACAAATCTCCACACAGTACCTATGAGATGAGGCTGCTTGGCGAGTGTTACGCGGCCTCGGCAGTGGATGAGGGATGCAACTCGCCAACTCATCAGAGCAGCGATGGAAGTAGTAGTGATAGGAAAGCGAAAGGGAAGATACTTTACGGCGAAGAGAGAGAGAATCCAGGTTAGAAGTAAGAGAAGGATCATTAATGAGTCTGACTGCCTTAGATTCAATATATATATATATATATATATATATATATATATATATATATATATATATATATATATATATATATATATATATATATATATATATATGAATCATTTTATTTTCATATTTTCACATATGTAATGTACTTATTTGATAACTTCATGGCCCGAATGAGATTGGGATTTGAATTAAATGCTAAAATGAAGCCACGAGTGAGGTTGGGGAATCTGTAATATGAACATAGTGGCATTCAGTTAGAATGCGTTCATTCCTAAGTATAGCAGATATAAGCTATAAGGTTGGATTCCTTTTAACCTTCTGTGGTGTAGTGGTAGCGCCTTGACTTAGTAATCATAAGTCCTAGGTTCGAGTCCCGGTCGGGGTAAAAAAAAATGTTTCATGGTTTCACATATGTAATGTGCTTATTATATATATATATATATATATATATATATATATATATATATATATATATATATATATATATATATATATATATATATATATATATATATATATATATATATATATATATATATATATATATATATATATATATATATATACATATATGTATGTATATAAAATATAATATATATATATATATATAGATATATGTCGTATTGCTTTTCTTATTATCTCACCGAGCGTCACCACTGACGTATTGGTTTTGTTTATCCCATCTAATGACACCACTGACGTAGGGCTTTTCCTCCTACGTATATAAACTTTAATTATTATGGTAGCGTGGTTTATTAGGTTATAAATATTAGTACCTGATGGGTACAAGGTAGCGTGGTTACAAGGTAAGAATGGACAAGCAGTAGTTCCTTTACTTATATTTATTCTAGAGTACAACACATCCGACGCCTCAATGCCCCAATGCCCCCACCCTATGACTATCACAATCTATGATCTATTCGTGCCCCTGGCAAAGTTCTAACTAAATATATATATATCATATATGTATGTATATAAAATATAATATATATATATATATATATATATATATATATATATATATATATATATATATATAACATATATGTATGTATATAAAATATAATATATATATATATATATATAATATATTATATATATATATATATATATATATATATATATATATATATGTATGTATATAATATATATATATATATATATATATATATATATATATATATATATATATATATATATATATATATATATATATATATATATAATATATTATGTATATATATATATATATATATATATATATATATATATATATATATATATATATATATATATATATATATATATATATATATATATATATATAAAATATATTATGTATATATATATATATATATATATATATATATATATATATATATATATATATATATATATATATATATATATATATATATATATATATATATATATATATATATATATATATATATATATATATATATATATATATATATATATATATATATATATATATATATATATATATATATATATATATATATATATATATATATATATATATATATATATATATATATATATATATATATATATATATATT
>JAXCGZ010017576.1:2500-7500 GCA_037179515.1 Halocaridina rubra | reverse complement strand
AACGGATTTCCAAGAATATCCGGTGTTGATGTTGACATAGAAAAAGAACCGTAACTTTAGGAAAACTAAACATCGAACTGTCCTGGATGTAATTTGTGTTACACGTTAAAACCGAGATTTTTTTTTTTTCTTACACATTAAAACGTGAAGTTTTCTGGAACACTGTAATTTGATTGTTTTGACTCGCTGAATATGCGTGTATTTGTGGTTGTGTGTATTTATTTATGTGCTTATGTATGTGTTTTCTTTTTGCATCCCATACAATTTATATTGCTTTAATTTATAATTACTTTGTTTTACGTATCCAGTTCTGTGTAAAGGATGACGTCACCCCTAGCACTTTCTAAACTACGGTTACCTCAACTGTATTTTAAGCTCGTCCTCGTAGTTGGAGTACTATAAAGGAAGGTCCTTAGCAACTACGAAGCATTTCAATGTGCATGGGACATACGGAGAGGATCTGACGTATCCAGGGAGGATGTCGCCAACTTACTACGTTGGAAAAATGAATTCAGTGACAGTAAAAACTGGCCATAAGATTGCGAATACACTGACGTAAGGGTTACGTATGCCTTTTGTTTTGGTACCTGAAGGTTTTAGGCGGTTTATTTTGTCATTATCGAAGCTTAATTTTGGGAAAATGCGGTCAAACAGTAATACACACGCGTCTTAGTAATGTACTCACTGAACCTGCAAAGTTGACAGGGGTTTACCTTGCAAGGGACGCTGCTACCCGTTCTTATTACTGAAGTAACGGGTGAAGAGAATTTTGAGGAATTGATCTCGCTGCCTGAGAGCTGAAAATCAGGCGCTACATCCTTTGGGGTATACTGAAGGGTGGTTCCGTCGTAATTGGAGAACCTTTTGTGGTAGTAATCTCTCTCTCTCTCTCTCTCTCTCTCTCTCTCTCTCTCTCTCTCTCTCTCTCTCTCTCTCTCTCTCTCTCTCTCTCTCTCTCTCTGTGTGTGTGTGTATGTACATATATTGCGGAAGGGAAGGCTTGCCAAAACCCTCGCTCCCCGATCCTTCTTAATTGCCATTTATAACGCGCAAAGCCGCATGCTTTCTCCCAGCCACCTTCTCTTTAGAGAAATATAATAATAATAATAATAATAATAATAATAATAATAATAATAATAATAATAATATTTCTTCTTATTCTTATTCTTCTTATTATTGTTATTATTATTCTTATTATTCTTATTCTTATAAATTCTGCCTCATTATTATTTAGAGACTATGTATTATCATGATAGCAATTCGCGTCATGTATGAAAAACTGCATATATATAGTATTGTCACGTACTGAAATTCATATGTATGTATGCGTAAAAAAAACTGCAAATGTCCCTGTTCAAGAGGCTCTCGTTCACCTGAGGTGCGTTGATGGTTACCCTCTTAATTGCCTCTTAAGGTGGGTGGATCTGAAGAGATGTATCGTGTAACACAAGCAGCCTCCACTGAGTTTTCTTCTTCTTGGTGGCTCATCCATATTCATATGCCTTTCATATACGCGTACATGTCATGATCCTTTTATACATCATATTATTTTGCTCCTATAGAAAAAGATGATGTTTTAGGATGACCTTTTCTTGGTGTTTATTAATTAGAGAGAGCATTTATGATGTAAGTTAGACGCTTGATATCTATCTCCTCGTTCCTTTTTCAGTTCGCACATCTTCCTCAGTCATCACTATTATTAAGCTTTAACAGAAATAGCAAAGTTGAGAATGCATGTGTATATATATATATATATATATATATATATATATATATATATATATATATATATATATATATATATATATATATATATATATATTATGCTACGTAAGAATGTGTAATAAAGGTAATTTAACATTTAACATATACTACAACTATAATAACCTGGCGACCTTGGATACCGGATGTTGGTAAGGATACATAACAAAAGAGAGATAGGTAGAGAGAGCGCACTCACTCACTTGAACAGTGTTATATAATTTGGTCCTGCAAGTCCATGATGTTTATCATTAAGAGGAATGGACTGTCAGGAACTCGTCCTGTTTATAACATCAGATTAGTACTACGAAAATTATATTTACATGAAATACACTCGACAGAAAAAGCAGGCAGCAGATTATTACAGGGTGTGAATTTTAGAAGAAAAAAAAATCTTGCTTGAAATTAATAGCTATTTTCGTAGCAGTTTTTCCTTTTACCCTCTTCTATTAATGAAGTATATTTTCGACTTCAAATGAACAGTTCCTGTTGATTTTTGTTTCTTTCTTTACCCATTCATATTATTTTAGATTTTGATTTTTACATGAGATGAATATATCCAACTATAACTTGCTTGAATGGGTAACAGAGGAAGTAGGAGGTCACGTGATGGTAATGAATAAAACTATTCTCTTGTTTCAGGAGATTATATATGCAATTCATTGCGACCACCTTACCCGAGCGCGCTCGACTTTGATTTATCAGCTCGTCGGTTCGAGCCCCTTCGCGGTCTGAGGTTAGAAAGGGCGTTCACTCAGGTTAAAGATCACGCACTGCCAAAGCCAAAGTCCTTTGAAAGAAGGCACCTCCCTAGCCCTTAATAGATAAGGGAATCCGTGACGTAAGACAGGATCATAGATGAACCTCATTGATCGATACCGCTATAAACAAAAATAAAATTATCTGGAGCAAAAATTATGAAATGAATTCGAAGTTCATAGCACCCAGCAAATTATATATATATATATATATATATATATATATATATATATATATATATATATATATATATATATATATATATATATATATATATATATTTCTCTTATTCCGCTTTCAAACCGTCTTTTCGAATTTTAGGAAAACTTCTCTTAGAATAAGTTTAATCTTGTTTTTAGGTGTGTCCGAAGAGCTGGAGCAAAACAGAATTAAAGCGGGAAAACTTTGAAGGCTCCACAAGATTTCACATTTAGCGATAAGAGGGACTGATATCAAGTTTTCAAATTTTGTCTGATCGGAAAAGTTTGGCCTTTACAACAACTTATTTAATTTGCTTTTTATATGTGTTTGTGCACGTTTGTATGCGTCAGCCCTTGCGTCTTGAGTGGTCAATATCATAGACAGCTCTCTCTCTCTCTCTCTCTCTCTCTCTCTCTCTCTCTCTCTCTCTCTCTCTCTCTCTCTCTCTCTCTCTCTCTCTCTTTCGCGTGCGTATAAGTAAACTTGCAAATGAGGGGCAATCTTAAGTAATAGCAGCATTCACCGCCCCGTCTGCACCCTCCTGAAATAAACTTTTGAGGGTTAAACAAATTACACATATATATCTTAAGAGATGATGGGTTGTATGGTGAATCCTTCATTCTGCCAGGAATGGCAATAAACATCACCGCATCATTCTGCTTCGGTATCGGCAATATTTATGCCTTTTCTGGAATCTGAAAATGTCTCTCACCTTCATCCCCTCGAAGACCTTCGTGTCAGCTGAGAGCTGATACGAACGTAATGCCTGAAGCCAGCCTTTGGGGAATCTTTTATCTCAGTGGTCGTGACATTTACAAGCGTAAATCTTTTGGGAACAAAATAGCTAAGGAAACAAAGAAAAACATAGACATGGGTGGAAAAAAATTCCAAAAATACCTGATTAGCGATCGACAATTTTTTTTTTTTTTTTTTTTTTTATGATTGTGACATCAGGACGGGCCCAAAAAAATTATAAAATAAAACAGCCCTCATCGGGCCTGGGCACGAAGAATACATAAAGTAAAGAGAAACAGAGATGGAGAGTGTAATGACTTGTCAGATGTGAAGAGATAATAAAAGATGTGTGATGAATATCCAAGAATATTCAGTGTAGCTGTTGGCATAGAAAAAGAACCGTAACTGAAGGAAGACTTAACATCGAACTGTCCTGGACAGACCTATTTAAGTTCAAAAAACCATCAGCTGTAGTATCGCAACGGGCGGCTGGTGCCATGAGCCAACCTACTACTTGATACATGGTCATCCTCCATTCTGGAATGAGCATACCAGTACGAAGAAAAACAAGGTGAAATACAGAACAGACAAAATTTGAGCTCACAAAACTGTAAATATAAAGGACATTCATTTATTATGATGAGCTAACCTAATAATAATAATAATAATAATAATAATAATAATAATAATAATAATAATGATAATAATAATAATAATAATGAAGTATGTAAAATTTGTACTTGATACTGAAGCAGTATCCAAAATAAACAACCCTGCCTCAGTAGGAGGTGAAAATAATAATTAAACTGTCTTAAGTAATTTATTCTACTCGCCAAATAACCTCGATCTGTCATATGGGAGAATTGACCATATATTATTGCACCTCTCACTGATGGGGGCCGGAGACATGGTCAAACTGATTGACCTGGGTGCAGTAATGCCCTAGACAATCCCGGTATCTTCAGGAAAATTCCCAGTGCGCTTTGGCTTTGCGTACTCGGCTGTGGATACCTTTTCTTCTGTACCTTTGTTCGAATCTACTCCGCAAAGAGGTAAAATTAACATGAAAATAATCAAAATGTAAGATACTACAACTACTACTACTACTACTTCTTCTTCTTCTTCTTCTTCTTCTTCTTCTTCTTCTTCTTCTTCTTCTTCTTCTTCTTCGTCCTCTTCCTCTTCTTCTTCTTCTTCTTCTTCTTCTTCTTCTTCTTCTTCTTCTTCTTCTTCTTCTCCTCCTTCTCCTCCTCCTCCTTCTCCTTCTCCTTCCTTCTTCTTCTTCCTTCTTCCTTCTTCTTCTTCCTTCTTCTTCTTCCTTCTCCCTTCTTCTTCCTTCTTCCTTCTTCTTCTTCTTCCTTCTTCCTTCTTCCTTCTTCTTCCTTCTTCCTTCTTCTTCCTTCTTCCTTCTTCCTCCTTCCTTCTTCTTCCTTCCTTCTTCCTTCTTCTTTCTTCTTTCTTCTTCCTTCTTCTTCCTTCCTTCCTCCATCTTCCTTCTTCTTTCTTCTTCTCCTTCCTTCTTCTTCCTTCTTCTTCCTTCTTCT
>JAXCGZ010017575.1:47500-52500 GCA_037179515.1 Halocaridina rubra | reverse complement strand
TTTTTTTTTTTTTTACCGGGGATGTCAAGAAGTTATGGTTGGTGAGCCCGGACAAGAATCAAAAGACCAAAAGGGTAGTACAGTATCTGTCAGTCTGCATATTCCCAGACAAGAGCTTATGCAATTAAAGCTCTCCAACATTAAGTATTAAAACGTTATCTATATATAAAAGCCTTAGACTTAATATTAATAAAATGTGAGTAAAACACACAGATAATACATTAATAACGAGTTGCTTACTTTTGAATTTTTGGTATTTGGAGACTCTTTTTATCATGAAGTTTTTTACAGAGATCACAAGTCAACGGGTTGAAGGGATGACCAAGATGTACTTCATAATTGTCTTTCCATTCCAGATATCTGTGTAAGGCAAAATATAACCTTATATTCTAGCTGTGAATTTGTTCTCATTATTTACAGAACACACAAGAGTTCTAAATGATGAAAATGACCAACGGAAAAAACAATTATATGAGGAAAGTCAAAGAATCTTTTTTTTTTTCAGTTCAAGAACAGGACTATTGTAGATGGAGTTTAAGTCATATACTGTGATACGAAGGTGTTGGTTTATTCATCCATAATATATCAAAAAGAGTACTCAGTATTCTTAGATATAGTTATATATGAAACAGTTTTATGCTGGAAGTAATATGATCATAGTTACTATACTTACTTATTGTATATGGTAGCGTTGCCAGCAACCATCTTGAGATATTCAGCTAGAGTTTTAGGTGATGGAAAATTTAAGGCATTGATGAAAGAATTGGGCGGTGCAATCTCTTCATAGTGTGCACCTCCAAATACAACAGGCACCACATCCAGTTGCAAAGCAAGGAAGAATTTCTCTGTCACATAATCCTGGCCTAGTGGCAATAACAGTTTATACATTATAAACAAATATGGAGTACCACTTATTGGCATTTGTGACCTAAGTTTAGGACCTGCCATGGCTTAATAGGCTTTAAACTACTCGGCCATGACAAAGGGCCAGAGTTGGAGCTAACCTCTTTCCGAGGCGAAGTAGAAAAATTCCCTTACCCATGTTAAGGAAATGAAAGGGACAGTGTTGGCGTCTGTCGTCTCCGAGTGCCAACCAACTTAACAGGCCTAATGAGTACACCAGTAAGAATTGGAGATCACTCGTGGACCCAAATTACCTATTTAACTCAGACATTATATATATATATATATATATATATATATATATATATATATATATATATATATATTATATATATATATATATATATATATATATATATATATATATATATATATATATATATATATATATATATATATATATATATATATATATATATATATATATATATATATATATATATATATATATATATATATATATATACTTTAACTGCATCAACGAAATATGTGATAATATTCTATTTTGTTATGGCGAAGATCAAGTCTTCGTTTCAAAGGGTCTCTTTCTTTTTCTATGCCTACATCAACACCGAATATTCTTGGATATTAGTTACACATCTCTTGCTATCCCTTCACATCTGACAAGTCACAACACTTGATATTTCTGTTTTTCTTTACTTTTTGTTTTCTTTGTACCCAGGCCCGATGAGGGCAGATTTTTTTTTTTTTTTGCCAGTCCTGGTGTCACAATCATAAAAAAAAATAAAGTATACGCAATTTATTATCAATGCAAAATTATAATGCCCACATACACGTAAATAGTAAGTGCATATACAATTGTAAGAAATATATGATCAGTGTTGGTGAGTAGAAAATTTAATCAACCAGGAGACGGGGAACAGTTAGGAGCATAGGACTAAGCAAATTTTAACATAAAATAGCTTAAAATCTAAATATTTTTCTTCAAAAGCTTAAAGCATTACAAAACGAGAATATTTACGGAATTACCGATATTTACAATACAGAAATCAATACTTACAGATAGAATTTTCAAAAGCGAAATAAAACATATATTTTTCAATCTCGGCATTGCATACGTCTTGATTGAACGTTCCCAATGTTTTAAAAGAGATATTTTTGCCGCAGCGTTTATGGCCGCAACGTCCAAAGACATCAACCCTCATGTATCTGCGAAACACGGAAGAAGCTTTTATGCCATAATCAGTGTAGTGAATATTGAAATAATTTTTTTTACCTCTCTCTCTCTCTCTCTCTCTCTCTCTCTCTCTCTCTCTCTCTCTCTCTCTCTCTCTCTCTCTCTCTCTCCGCACATGTATACAGTATAGGGAATATATATATATATATATATGATATATGTATATATATATATATATATATATATATATATATATATATATATATATGACCAGTTGTCTTCTATTAGTTATCTCGCAATTATTATTATTATTATTATTATTATTACTATTATTGCTCCTTTTTTTATGTCGGCTACCCCCCAATTAAAGGGGGAAACAGCCAAGGTATATGTATGTATGTATGTATGTATGTATTATTATTATTATTATTATTATTATTATTATTATTATTATTATTATTATTATTATTATTATTATTATTATCATCTCACTATTTATGCAAGCCAAGCAAAATGTTTTTGGAGAGGTAATAGGATCTCGACATTTTTCTTTTCAGCTCTTTCGCACCCATACGGGCAACGATATACGAAACTTAGCCAATAATCAGTCATTTAACTCCAGTTAGGTTACCTCCCACAGAGAAAAATCCTAAAGCACTGAACCAACTGACTTACTTGACAAGTTCCTTGACGAACCACTCTCTCCTTGACTCTGTCCCACAATGACTGACCATCCAAGCCGCCGTCTTAGTTGAATCTTTCTCTGACCAATAGTCTCGTCCTGTGAACAGATGTCATAACTCTGGTTAACAACATGCAGAATTATCAGGCACAGACAAGGCTTCAGATAGAACGGGTTCTATCCCGTCTAATATAAATCTTGAGTGTGTGATTACCTAATTGTGTTTACGGGAAAGAGCCCAAAGCTCGTATCTTCCCGTCTCCTGATCGGTTCCATTTTATACTTAGTGATACTTATCATACCTGTCCTTAAAACTATGGATTGAGATAGCATTATCTACCTCCTCGCTTAGCCAATTCCAATTATCAACTACTCTTACACTGAAAAAGTATTTCCTTACATCCTGCAAAGAAGTTTTCTTACCAAGCTTCAAACTATGACCTCTAGTTCTAGAGCCAGCCATATCAAAATATCGATCCCTATCCACTCTATCATAACCATGAAGGAATTTAAAGACTCTCACCATATCCCCCCTCACTCTTCTAGCTTCGAGTGATGGTAAGTCTAATTCCCTCAGCCTCTCATCATAACTGAGATTGCGTATTTCTGGCACCAGTTTCGTGGCATGTCTTTGAACTTTTTCAAGCTTAGCTATGTGCTTTTTCAAGTGCGGATTCCAAAAGGGGGCTGCATATTCGAGTTTTGGCCTCACATAGGTTACATAAATATTTCTGAACATTTCCTTGTCCATGTGCCTGAAGGCTATCCTTACATTTGATAAGAATGCATATGCTGCCCTTACTATGCCATTTATATGTATTTCTGGAGACAAATCTGCCAGTATGTTTACTCCTAGATCTCTCTCATTTTCTGTCTCTTGAAGTTGTACTCCAGCCACCTAGTAGTCAAGCTTGGGCCTTCTTGCACTTGTACCCATTCTCATTACCTTACATTTTGAAGTATTGAATTTCATTAGCCACTTTTCTGACCACTCATGCAGATTATTTAGATCCTCCCGAAGTTCTCCACCATTGTTCTCGTTTTTTACTTTCTTCACAATCTTTGCATCATCTGCAAACATATTTATGAATGAATTTACAGACTCTGGTAGGTCATTTACATATACAAGGAACAAAAGTGGCCCTAAAACTGAACCCTGTGGAACTCCACTACTAACTCTTCTCCATTCAGACACTGAGTGTCTTACTCTAACCCTCTGTTCCCTTCCTTCTAAGTAAGTGTGTATCCATTCCAAAACATTTCCACGTATTCTAGCCATTGATTGCAGCTTCCTAATAAGTCTCCCATGTGGAACAGTGTCAAGCGCTTTCTGGAAGTCTAGGAATATGCAATCTGCCCAGCCCTCTCTTTCCTGTAAGATTTGGCTTACCTCATCATAAAATTCTAATAAGTTTGTTACTGTTGATCTACCTTCTCTGAAGCCATGTTGCCTCACTGACAAAAAGTTGAAGGATTCCAAGTGAAGAGAGATATGTTTCCTTAGAAGTTTCTCCATAACTTTGCAAACTAGGCTGGTCAAGGAAACTGGTCTATAGTTCAGAGCCGTATCCCTCCTTCCCTTTTTGAAGATAGGTATCACATTTGCTTGTGTGTGTGTGTGTGCGCATATACCTAATTGTATTTACCCCTTTGTGCTAACGGGAAAGACCCCAAAATTGGTAACTTCCCGTCTCATGATCGGTTTCAGTTTTTACTCTTCTTCATTTATAATATTTATCCTGGAAACTATGAATGCATTTAGCATAAACTATTTCCTCACTTTGAGAATGCAATTATTAACTATTCGTACCTTTAAAAAGTACTTTCTTACATCCAGCAAAGAAGTCTCCTTGAAAAACTTTAAACAGTGGCTTTCAGTTCTAGAGCCTCTTTTATCAAAATTACTCGCCCTAACTACTTTGTTAAAAATTATGAAGAAAATTAAAGACCACTTCCATACCCTCCCTCTTCTCTCTAGCTTTGAGTGATGGGAAATTTCACTCCTTAAACCTTTCCTCATAATTGAGATTATGTATCTTTATCATCAGCTTCGCAGTATGTCTTTGAAATTTTTCCAATTTATATATATTCTTTTTCAAGTGCGGATTCCAGAGGGATTCCGTATATTCAAGTTTAGGCCCCATATATATCATGCAAATATATCTGAACATTTCATTGTCCATATGCCTGAAGGCCAACCTTATATTTAGCAAGAAAGTAAAAACTGCCTTTACTATACCTTTTACATACATATCTGGAGACACTCTATAGTTACAC
>JAXCGZ010017575.1:40000-45000 GCA_037179515.1 Halocaridina rubra | reverse complement strand
CACTCTTCCATAAGGTACCACAACGTCCGAATCTCTCTTATACGTCATAGTCCAGTTGAACACGCCCCCAAGTCGACCCAAGTTGACGTTTTGATCATCGACAACAACTTTATAAATGAATAAATATATAGATAAATGCCCAATTTCTTAAACAGTATAAACCTGGGATACAATATTGTTAGTTAGCTAGAGACACACAAATGGATTTCATAAACGCATCTGACGCGATACTGTGTATGGCTAGGATCCCGTACGGGATCTTGGGCCCGATTTCTTAAACAGTGTAAACCTGGGATACCATATTGTTAGTTAGCTAGACACACACAAATGGATTTCATAAACACATCTGACGCGGTTCTGTAAATGGCTAGAGTCCCCCATGGGGGATCCTAGCCATACACAAAACCGCGTCAGATGCGTTTATGAAATCCATTTGAGTGTGTCTAGCTAACTAACAATATGGTATCCTAGGTTTACACTGTTTAAGAAATCGGGCCCAAGATCCCGTACGGGATCCTAGCCATACACAGTATCGCGTCAGATGCGTTTATGAAATCCATTTGTGTGTCTAGCTAACTAACAATATGGTATCCTAGGTTTACACTGTTTAAGAAATCGGTTCAAAGAAAGAGTATGATAACTGAATTAATAAAATCAATATTAGCCATGTGTACAGCTAAAGAGAGGAGTTTGCATTCATTGTTCTCATTCACTGATTACTCTGTGTAATAAGGTTTCATTATCTTTGCTTGTCAAAATTAATTTCATGCAAAATCTCAGATCTACACAAATATACTATAAATACTACCCTCTCTCTTATCCTTTTTATGTATAAAGTTGAGATTGCAGTTAGAGTCTGACCCATTCAGTGGCAAAAGCAAAAATGAAATAAAATAATACACAAAAAGTAAAAAGTTCACTCAGACATTTCGGGGATATGGAAAAGACAGTAGCGGTGTTGTTATCTCCTAGCTTAACCCTCTGAGAGGACATACTAAATGAGCAGAAATGGAAGGCCATTTGTGGAACCAAGGGCATTATGAGTTCTGGTATAAGAATAGATAAATATATGCATGCACGAAAACTTTACAACTTAAAAAAAATACATATTTTTAGAACAAAGCCATACTAGGTGGTGCCTCGACACTGAAGAATATCCATATTTGATCAGGACGGTGATACTTCGGCAAGTCGTAGTCTGGGTGAAGATCGATAGGATGGAACAGAACAGCATCTGCTGAATCCAGCAGTCTGTGATCGTACACTAATTCACAACGACTCTCTTCGCATTGTCTGGAAACCTGCCTGTAGAAATTATATTGTAAAAGCCAGTTTTACGTTATGGACTCCCTTTTTTTTATCAAGGGCTAGGACGGTTGCCTTCTTGCGAAGGATTTGTTTTGGCAGATGTAATCGTTACCCTTAGTACATGCCCTTGCTAACCTCAGACCGTGGAGGGGCACG
Organism: Halocaridina rubra; assembly: GCA_037179515.1. Lineage (NCBI taxonomy): Eukaryota > Metazoa > Arthropoda > Malacostraca > Decapoda > Atyidae > Halocaridina > Halocaridina rubra. The sequence goes on along the minus strand of JAXCGZ010017575.1, from coordinate 43,536 downwards.
AACCCTCGACCTGCCGCCTCATAGTCGCGGATGCTACCGCTTTGCCACGGTGATTAATGGTGGGTTTATGTAATTTAAGAAGTTGATGTGCTTTACTTTCACAAGGATTCAAAACTATTCCAACAATTGTTTAAGATAAATTAATGAATGAGTGTTGGTTATACAATGAATATTACGCATAGAAGCATTTATGAATTACATCATATAAAAGCAAGTTTACAACCTCAAAATTACTCTTATGCTGCCGTGATTTTTTTAAATTCCAATATATTAATAAAAATCATAAACTCGTATTTATAAAAAAAAACGTATTTTCATATTACATTATTAAAAAAACAAGACTCTCTCTCTCTCTCTCTCTCTCTCTCTCTCTCTCTCTCTCTCTCTCTCTCTCTCTCTCTCTCTCTCCCCAAAGTGAAAATTCTTCTTTTTTACCGTCTGCTCTTCCCATATATATATATATATATATATATATATATATATATATATATATATATATATATATATATATATATATATATATATATATATATATATATATTTTTTATATATATATATATATATATATATATATATATATATATATATATATATATATATATATATATATATATATATATATATATATATATATGGGGGGGAGCTTTTATACATTACAATAAAAGAAACTACATTTGATCATAGTTTCCCCTACCTAAAGAAGATTCTTTCCCATCCAAAACTCTGTTCATGCCACAAAGTTGTCCAAATGAGAATCCGTTTAGGAAGCTCACACTCCAGAATAGGGACTTGATCGCTGAAATATTATACAAATGGGTTTATACTCATATATATATATATATATATATATATATATATATATATATATATATATATATATATATATATATATATATATATATATATATATATGAATGCTGTTGTAGTTATTAAAATGATACACATAACTTTGCATAGATCTACTAAGGTAAAAAAAAACTCTTCGAGTGAAGAGAAAATAATTAGAGGCCCATCACCAAAACAGAGGCCTGCAAGTTCGTCAATTTTTCACTGACAGGGTTATTTGTCTACTTTAACGAGAAATTACAAAGTAAGATGACATATTCAATTAGATTTTCAAAATAATCTCTTGCGCTATGAGTAACAAGAGAAAATATAGAGGCTTAAATATTACAGAATCGATTAAAAATATTGCACCAATTCTTAGGTAAAAACAATTTTTTGTTCCTGTTCTATGTAGCCAGTTAAAAAGAGTAAACAGAAACGATGAGGTCTGCAATTCAGTATTCAAATTACTGTTTCATATATGAATTTAAGGGAACATATGTTGATGATGTAAATGAGACATACATGTTAATATTTACTCAGTGATTTTGACCAAGTAATACTGATTATTTGTAATTAGAAAGCAAAAATAGTACACAGACGAAAGAGTGGATATAGAGAGATATACTTTGATATGGATGAATCTCGAAATAATAATTTGAATCTTTGTAAGAGAGCGTATTTACTACATATATGGAAGTACTTTCCTTTTGTGTAAGATTAGTTGACACTTGGAATTCGCTAAGTGAGGAAATGGTAAATGTTAAATGCATTGATAATTAAGGAAAGATGTGATAATGCTATATACACAGGAGCCATATTCCCCCTAGTAAAGGAAATGACTGAGTCACAGCAAATTACCTTGACTCTTTGCGTGGGGGAAATACAGATGAAGAGATTGGCAGTCATCTTGCTCCACCCACTTAGTAGACTTTTACGACAAGCAGGGGAACAAGGAGAAGATATTCTTGCCCTCCTCCCTCAAGTTCTCATGTTTGAACAGGAAGAAGCCCATCTAAAGATAGGATATAGTTTTGGTAGCAAATATATATAATTACCTAATTGTAATCACCTAATTGTCCCTAGAGGAAAGAGCCCTATGCTTGTAACTCCCCGTTTCCTGGTCGGTTCCATTTTCATACTCAATGACTCATCATATTTGTCCTTAAAACAATGAACTGAGGTAGCATTAACTACCTCCTCGCTTAGTGAATTCCAGTTATCAACTATTCTTACACTGAAAAGTAACTTCCTTATATCCTGCAAAGAGTCTAATTCCCCCAGCCTCGCATTATAACCGAGATTGCGTATTTCTGGCACCAACTTCGAAACCTGTCTTTGAACTTTTTCCAGCTAATTAATATGTTTTTTCAAGTGTGGATTCCAAAAGGGGGCTGCATATACATACATTACATAAATATTTCTGAGAATTATCTTGTCCATGTGCCTGAGGGCTACCCTTACATTTGCTAAGAAAGCATATGCAGCCCTTACTATGCCATTTATATGCATTTCTGGGGACAAATTTGCCAATATGTTTGCTCCTAGATCTCTCTCGTTCTCTGTTTCTTGCAGTTTTGAAGCTGCTATTGAGTAGCCAGACTTGGGCCTTCTCATTGCCTTACATTTTAAATTATTATATTTCATTAGCCACTTTTCTGACCACTCATGCAGACTATTTAGGTCCTCCTGAATTCTCTACCATTGTTCTCGTCTTTTACTTTCTTCATAATATTTGCATCATCTGCAAGCATATTCATAAATGAATTTACAGACTCTGGAAGGTCATTTAGGTATACAAGGAACACAAGTGGCCCTAAAACTGAACCCTGTCGAACCCCAATACTAACCCTTCTCCATCCACACACTGAGTGTCTTACTCTAACCCTCTGTTTCCTTCCTTCTAAGTAAATTTTTATTAATTTCAAGACATTTTCATCTATTCTTGTCATTACTTGCAGTTTCTTAAGTTTACTGAATGGAAAGAAAAACAAATATCTTACGTGTTTTCCGTTATGTTTGAACGCTTCATTTCCAACTTCGGATAGTATTTTTGAAACGATATAGTCATAAGAATAATAATTACGAGGAGAGTAAGAACAATCTTAGATCCTCCCATGAATGCTGGGTGTGGACTAAATGTGACCTGGTCAAAAATAGATAAAGCAATGCAGATTATAAGAGTGCTACCATTTTATCGTTATTATTATAATTATATAGACAGAAAGGTAGACAAATGATTCAGTATTATTAAAAATAGGTGAGTAAAAATAAATCAATAAATTAAACCGAATAGGAAACAACAGCAGGATGAGCTTCAATGAACAAAATTGACTCGATAAACATGCACGTATACTTGTTAATTCACTGTTTTTAAGCATCTCGTAATACAACTTTATATATATATATATATATATATATATATATATATATATATATATATATATATATATATGTATATATATATATATATATATATATATATATATATATATATATATATATATATATACACTGTATATATATATATATATATATATATATATATATATATATATATATATATATATATATATATATATATATATAAATAGAAAAAAATTATTATATATATATATATATAAATAGAAAAAAATTATTATATATATATATAAATAGAAAAAAATTATTATTATATGTATATATATATATATATATATATATATATATAT
>JAXCGZ010017575.1:17500-35000 GCA_037179515.1 Halocaridina rubra | reverse complement strand
ACCTTAAGAACAACTTTCTAACTTAATATGAAAATCAAGGGCAAATGATGTAATATGAAAATCAATTAATAATACATCCAAAAAGAGTTGCTATGGGAGAACTGGGTACAAGTGTTGAAATAACAAGTTTTCCACACAAAAACCTCTTCAGTGGGATTTGCACTCCAATTGGTACACTGGAATTCATATGTGACAAAAGATAACACTCATATTGGTAACAAATGTGGGGCACCCAAAATATAGTTATATTCAATTCCTACACGACACAGTTTCTGGCCCATCTCTTTTTATCTTCTCCTCCTGATAGCCTTTTTGTCTTTGAAACTAACAAAATTTACCCTCTTAATCCTATTACCATATTAGAAATCAAGAGAGCGTCTAACTTGTCTTGGAGGAGTCACGTACTCCAAATTTGTATATCGGCATCTAAAAAACTGAGGGTTCAGTTTCGTTTTTGTCGTTATTTTTCCTCTTTCCAAATACTTAAAATCTATGGAGGTCATATTTGTCTCTGCACAGAATATTGCTCACCCATATGGGGTGCTTCTTTCTATACTTACCTCCTTGATAGGGTTGAATCTAAGGCAATCAGACTCATCAGTGACACTTCTCTAACTTCTAATCTGGATTTTCTTTCTCTCCGCTATAAGGTATAATCCCTATCTCTTTTCTATCGCTGCTCAGATGAATTGGCGAGTTGCATCCCTTTCCCACTGCCAAGGCCGCATAGCACTCGCTAAGCGGCTTTATCTCACAGGTACTGTGTGGAGATTTGTAGTTCGTGGATTGGTCAATGCAATGACTGCTTCTTCCAGTCTACCTCCAGACTGAAACTCTCTTCCTCCTTTTGTCTTTCCTAATTCTTATAACCTGTCTTCCTTCAAAATGCGGCCTAATCCTGTCATATCTCTAGGTTCTCAATACTTTGACTATTCCTTCAGCCTGTCCTTTTCCTTTTGTACATCATTCCCTTATTTCTGCCTTATTTTTAACCCTCTATCTTTTCTTTGTCTTAATGTTTTCTTTGTGCCGGGCCTGATGAGGGCAATTTTCTTGCCTGCCTCAATGTCACAGTCATTATAAAAAAGAAAGAAAAAAAAATGAATACTGTTTAACGGCAATTTCAAAAACCAGAATACAAGCTAATATATCCTCTCTATAAAGACGACTGTGATCTAGTTAACTTTACTGCCAATAACATTGTTGGTAGTTTGAATCTAAGCCAGTGGGTATGTATGGAAACAGTAGTAGCAGTATATAACAATAAGCCCTGAATATAGCAATACACTGTATGATTCCATACAAATATTGAAAAATGAATTACATCTTAAAAGATTTGTCTTTTCTGACATATGATGAAAATGTTTAAAAAACTGTATATAACAAGTAATCGTACAAAGTAGCCACTTGTATATATCAGAGAAGCCACTAATAGGTGTTATAAAAAATAAAATGCATATTTATTTGAATGGCTCACTTATAAATTTCCCAATAAGATTCTCATTCATTTGAAATGTTAGTACTAGCAACTTTCTTTTTAAGATCATCCATAATTTTGGCTTATTATCTTTTCCTGATTCAAAATATGTGAATCAGTACCAAAGATGCTTAAAGTTAGGATAGATACAAGTGTAATATTAAATATTTAAACATTTTAATGCATAGGGACAAAAAATATCTGTATCACATATCTGATAAGTACTCTTGCCACAAACATTAAAAAACAAATTAGTGTTATGAGAGATACAAGTGTGATGCAAAATATATAAACACGTGCAAATCACAAACCTCCATGCGAGGGGAAAATATCGTAATTCACATATCTGCTAAGTACTCTCGCCACATACAATAATTTTCTTTCAAAAGACAGTTCTTGCTAAGACAGAAAAAGGGTTATAATTATGGAAAGAGTGGGTTTTAAGTATGCCATGAAAGCTTTTAATACAATGATACTGCATTACACATTATGACAGACAACACTGTAAAACATTCCTCAAACGTTTGTGAATCTATAAGTACATAATTAAAAATTTCAAGACCGAAATATTACACCACCAATTCGCATATATAATTGGACAGTTTATTACCATATATTTCATAATGAAACTATGTAAAATAGCTCTAACTACATATGAAAACATAATTCAACTTTCTTGGAAGCTTAAGAATCTTCTTCTTCGTCTACATCTTTTTCCCACTTTTATGTGGGGTCGATGTTTCTGGCCAGTTTTCTCCACCTGTTCATAGTCAAATGGTAAACTCTACATAAGTGAGAGAATGTTACTGTGTAATCAATATGAAAAGAGCAATACATTATATTATATTATGTGATTCAGCAAATAAGTTCATGGACGGTATCTCATGGAAAGAGATTACTTGACCTCAAATTAGGAAACTAAACACGACCTCGAATAAAGATATCAATGTTATGGAAACAACATCCTATGCCAAGTATAACTAGTGAAAATACCACTCACTGTAATTTTCATTAATTATTAATACCGACACCCTTAGTTCTTTTATTTCAGTAGCATATGGCATCTGCTACAAAATAAAATGACACTGATGTTAAAACATAATTTTAATAATATTACACACAATTTTTTAAGGTCTCACTACATCTCAAATTAGTTTACACTCTGGGTAACATACCCTGGGATCTGTATGCTGAATAATAAGTAAACCTGTTATTCTCTTACCCCAAAGCTCTTATATCTAGGTTGTTGAAAGAAGCACTCACATCATTCCCCTCTTTTTTATTTTTTTAATTTAGCGTTTCAGTTTAAATGTCTTTGATTTCATACCCTGGGATCTCTAAGCTGGACGGAATGCAAAATAAAATTACTAGTTTGATCTAAAGCTTGTTAGAGAGAACTACATCATGTAATTCACCATGCACCCTACGTAAACTTGTAATTCTGGAATGTATTTGCACAACCTATAACTCAAGGAGGTATCTCCAAAAAGAAAAGACATACTTCATGACTCCCTCTCTTGGTGCTGACTCCAAAGACTCAAACCATTAGTAAAACAAATGAAAAATACTGGAAGGCTATAACTCCAGTCTGTAAATATTGTAAAGAATTCTCAACATCACTAAAACATCCACAATGATAAGAGGAAAGACAAGAAGTGTTATATTATTGTTATACACACTTTATAACACATAAGACTTGCCATGAAAAATTTTCAAACCTGAGAATAATAATGAAAATATTTAATACATGTACTTCCTTTGGAATATAACAAAAAAACAACTTTTATGAGGGCATTATGGTTACAAATGACGTTGGAAGGAAACTGGTTATATATTTCCAGAGGTTAAAATATACAAATATTTTTCAGTATAGAATCAATGTCAACGTCAACTGATTGATTGATTTTGACACAATGTATCACACACACACACACACATATATATATATATATATATATATATATATATATATATATATATATATATATATATATATATATATATATATATATATATATATATATATATATATATATATATATATATATAAATGAATAGACGTAAGGGAATCTCCTGATATTTAGTATCTATGAAAGGAATCGGAGAAAACTGCAAAATATATAAAGGTCTTGAACAAACATCATGCATCGAATATCCCAGTTGAATAGTAACACTCTTCTCGCCCAGAAATGATTCTTTGACACAAGTTTCCTGAAGACTTGAAGTGCGAGCTTTCGAAGGCTTCATGCCTCCATCGTCCGGCAAGTGAAGAAGCATTGGTAAAACACAAAATCATGTTTTGGCCCTGGCTGGGACTCGAACCTAATACACAAAATTAGAGTGCCGAGGTGCTATCAACTAAACCACTGAAAATCTAAAAGAAGATGTAAACCTCACAACTTACTGCTGTTCGAGGGAATGAACACATTTTTTTCTGAATGCTTTTTGTTCATATTCAAGTTTCTTCCAAACCTCACTCGTGGCTTTGTTTCCAGATTTAATTAAAATCCAGTGCTATATAAGCATCAATAATAATCAAATAAACACATTAACATATGTGAAAACATGAATCATATTTTACCCCCGGACAGGACACGAACCTAACACACATAATTAGTGTGCCAACGGACTACCAACTACACCACTGAAGGTCTAAATATAGACCTTTAGAAAGAATATATTCATTCCCTAGGACATCAGTTAGTTGTGAAGTCTGCTTCTTTTAGACCTTCAGTGGTGTAGTTGGTAGCGCCTTGGCATACTAATTATGGTTGAGTCCCAGCCAGGGGCAAAATATGATTCATGTTTTCACATATGTTAATGTTTTTATTTGATTATTATTGATGCCTATATAGCATGGAATTTGAATTAAATGCTAAAGCGTAGCCACGAGTGAGATTAGGATGAAGCAGTAATATCAACAAAAAGGCATTCAGGAAGAATGCGTTTATTCCTAGGAAAACAAGTAAGCTTTGAGGTTGGCTTCTTTCTTAGACCTTCAGTGGTGTAGTTGGTAGTGCCTTGGCACAGTAATTATGTGTCTTAGGTTTGAGTACCGGTCAAGGGGTAAAATATGATTCAAATATATATATATATATATATATATATATATATATATATATATATATATATATATATATATATATATATATATATATATATATATATATATATATATATATATAAATGAATAGACGTAAGGGAATCTCCTGATATTTAGTATCTATGAAAGGAATCGGAGAAAACTGCAAAATATATAAAGGTCTTGAACAAACATCATGCATCGAATATCCCAGTTGAATAGTAACACTCTTCTCGCCCAGAAATGATTCTTTGACACAAGTTTCCTGAAGACTTGAAGTGCGAGCTTTCGAAGGCTTCATGCCTCCATCGTCCGGCAAGTGAAGAAGCATTGGTAAAACACAAAATCATGTTTTGGCCCTGGCTGGGACTCGAACCTAATACACAAAATTAGAGTGCCGAGGTGCTATCAACTAAACCACTGAAAATCTAAAAGAAGATGTAAACCTCACAACTTACTGCTGTTCGAGGGAATGAACACATTTTTTTCTGAATGCTTTTTGTTCATATTCAAGTTTCTTCCAAACCTCACTCGTGGCTTTGTTTCCAGATTTAATTAAAATCCAGTGCTATATAAGCATCAATAATAATCAAATAAACACATTAACATATGTGAAAACATGAATCATATATTACCCCCGGACAGGACACGAACCTAACACACATAATTAGTGTGCCAACGGACTACCAACTACACCACTGAAGGTCTAAATATAGACCTTTAGAAAGAATATATTCATTCCCTAGGACATCAGTTAGTTGTGAAGTCTGCTTCTTTTAGACCTTCAGTGGTGTAGTTGGTAGCGCCTTGGCATACTAATTATGGTTGAGTCCCAGCCAGGGGCAAAATATGATTCATGTTTTCACATATGTTAATGTTTTTATTTGATTATTATTGATGCCTATATAGCATGGAATTTGAATTAAATGCTAAAGCGTAGCCACGAGTGAGATTAGGATGAAGCAGTAATATCAACAAAAAGGCATTCAGGAAGAATGCGTTTATTCCTAGGAAAACAAGTAAGCTTTGAGGTTGGCTTCTTTCTTAGACCTTCAGTGGTGTAGTTGGTAGTGCCTTGGCACAGTAATTATGTGTCTTAGGTTTGAGTACCGGTCAAGGGGTAAAATATGATTCAAATATATATATATATATATATATATATATATATATATATATATATATATATATATATATATATATATATATATATATATATATATATATATATATATATATATATATATATATAGATATATATAGATATATATATATATATATAGATATATATATATATATATATATATATATATATATATATATATATATATATATATATATATATATATATATATATATATATATATATATATATATATATATATATATATATATATATATATATATATATATATATATCACTGTGAAGTTTGTAGTTCAAACAGTAAATTACTATGATTTATCGTTATATCTATTGAATCATGGAAAAAGAGTAACCAAAAATCAATGAAGAAAAGGAAATATTTTTCAGACAACGTTGTGATAAAAATAATGCAATTCCCAATACTTGAGTAAGCTTTCTGGTTGCTTCAAGGTATCATTGTTATTGTTAGGAATATTATCTCATTCGAAGTTTATTAGTAAAGTCACAAAACAATTTCAGTGCGATAATAATGAATGCTATTTACATTTTACAATTTAGCTATTTAAACTACAATAATATTGTTAGTAAGGGCACTTACATGGAAGACTACTATATATTAATACCCATCTGTTATATACTGAGTTCAAATTGTAATTAAATAATACTGCTTTTGCTTTTAAATAAAATACCTAGTAAGTTCTAAGAGCATTAGATCCAGTTAGGAACAGTTTCAGCCTATTTAAAAAATAAGTAGAGATACTATACCCTCCGTGTTGTCATGGTTCTCTGGTGGAGTAAACTAAGTAAATGCTATACGATCTACAAGATATCTGGTAACTTTATATTCAAGTGATAGCATATTTCTGCAACAATTAAGGATAACAGCCAAGAGCAAGTAAAAAACCTCGATTAATCTTACATTATTGCACATATGAAATTGCAAGCCAAAGGCACTGAATATTCTAATATTTCCTTGTTATTTCAAGCTCTATTCATATATATATATATATATATATATATATATATATATATATATATATATATATATATATATATATATATATATATATATATATATATACACTACGAAAACTAGAAATTGGAATGTTTCAAGGTTAGTAATTTATAAGTGGATGGATTTTCTTCATATCACTAAACACAAACGTGCTTATGCGTATCAGAATTACAATACGGGTAATAGTACAGTGAAAACATTTAAGAGAAACAAATAATATCACAGAGAACACACAGGACAGTATCGCTTTTAAAAAAAAAAAAAAAAAAAAAAAAAAAAAAAAAAAAAAAAAAAAAAAAAAAAAAAAAAAAAACCAACAACAACAACAACAACACACACACACCACGGACAAAATCAAAAGCAATGGACAGTGTAAAAAAAAGCAATAATCTTACTCTAAAATTGTCTCTACTATGACAAAAAAGAGAAATTACTTCTTAGAAGGAATGCATCCTTATTGATTATGAAAATCTTATTTTAAAATAATTATGTATCTGAAGACCATTTTCACCCAATATACAAAAAACGCATATATTGTACCTTAAGTACTTTGCTCCATATGAGCCTGAGTTTATATTCTGTCTTTAGAATGTAAAAGAGCATTAAAATTGTATGAAGTACTTAATAAACACAATAAAGGTTTATTCCTCACTGCAGAAACCAATGTAACACTGAATAAAATGAAGGCAGATGAAAAACACCTAAATATTGCATATATTAAATGTTTTGGTACAGCACTGAAGTCCTATATGGTCTTCAACACTTGAGGATGTACAACTAAAGCTTATTTGTACAGACCAGCTGATGAAAGTGTAAGTTTTACTGCTTCACTTATATATTACATACCTGCAATTTTGGTCATTTCTCCATTGTCTTCATTATCACAGTTATCCACTTTCTGCCTTGTAGAACAGGGATTAATATTTATTATACATAAATAAAAACATACCCATAAATACAAAAAGCAAGCTTCAAGCTATATTTACCTTATGTGTAATGAGGTTCTCACTGGATTCTAGTAAATTCAAGCATTGTACTTCAATAGCATTACTGACTAGCAAAGCAAGGTTTATATCAAATATATGACATACACAAGTTAATGCCTTAACAGTTATAATTTCTCTGAAACAAACCCACGTTTTTTTTAAGTTATTTCTTCAATATTATTTCATCAAAAATTTATACTCATTAATATATCTTGGTATATGATAATAAACTACTATTAATATATCAGCATACAGAGATTATGCCCCAAAATTCTGGAGGGAGGAATGTTTCTGAATTACGAACCAGGATGATAAAAAAGGGTACAAATACAAATTATATCATTACATCGACATCAACAAGGAGGAACCATGTGACATCATAGTACTTTTGCATAGTTCATAATTATATTTATGAAAATTTACTTTTAATTTTAGCAAAGTGTCAGTTGTTAGATCATTTACAGTTCGCATATATATATATATATATATATATATATATATATATATATATATATATATATATATATATATATATATATATATATATATATATATATATATATATATATATATATACATACATACATACATACATACATACATACATACATACATACATACATACATACATACATATATATATATATATATATATATATATATATATATATATATATATATATATATATATATATATATATATATATAATATATATATATATATATATATATATATATATATATATATATATATATATATATATATATATATATATATATATATAAAAAATCAAACATTTTAAGGCTATGTGCACAAAACTGACTAGTACACAGTTACTACTTTTGAGAGGCTGCAGTTCATGTAGAATACTAAGTACAATATCAATAGCAAGAGCCTAAACGAACTCTAAACCAATAAAGATGATATATTTATTATATATATCTAAAGAGAGCTCTTGCTTGATGAAGTATTTAAGAAAACCATAACCAAATGTATGTGTAAACTGTACATCAACACATCCAATAACAAGGACAAAAATTATTCCTTGTATTCACATTTTTTATGGGGTATGCCTAAGATCAGTGAAAAACTGATGTACACTCTTATACAGGATAAGAGGAAAAAGAAAATATTTTCGGCAAAAATAGGGGCTCGACTTTTATACAAGAGTAATTATGGTATGTTAATTATTTCACAATTTTGAAAAAAAAGTCAGATAAACAAGTTAGCAGGCGTGATTAAGTATTATATAAAAGTACAGTGGTTACACATAACAGTAGTCAATAAGTAATCAAATAGTCAAATAATACAATATTCATACACGAATCTGACAGTTTATCTAAGCTTCAAAGAGCTTTTCAGATCCTGATATGGAATGTTTAGTCATACTTGGAATAAGTCCCTTTTCTCCTACCACATCCCTGGCCATGATATTAGAGCATATAATTTTTTTGTCCTTAATCTTTAAAGATATTAAGCTTGTAATTATGAAAAAAAATCAGAAATTAAACATTGAACAAAGTAAAAATGTAATCAGAAATAATATAACCAAAATATAACCAGTACTCCCTCTCTCATAGCATATATATTATAATGCTTGATTACTATTAACAATCATTAAAAGAAATATCTTTCAGTACATTTATATACATAAAAAAAATCAGTTTTGCAAAGAGCTGCCGAAGGTATTTACGACAAGAGTTAAATTCTATACTTCTCAACTAACCAAGACCATGGTCTTCAAATAGTCCTTGGGGTGTCTCTTCCTGAAAAATAATAACAATAATAATAAAGTATTAATAATTATATATATTCTTTTTTAACTTTGACGACATATCTTGCTCACCACATATGAAAAAAGGCAGATGTTTTATATATATATATATATATATATATATATATATATATATATATATATATATATATATATATATATATATATATATATATATATATATATATATATATATATATATATATATATATATATATATATATATATATATATATATATATATATATATATATATATATATATATATATATATATATATATATATATATATATATATAAATAAAATAAATATATATAAAATATATATATATATATATATATATATATATATATATATATATATATATATATATATATATATATATATATATATATATATATATATATATATATATATATATATATATATATATATATATATATATATATATATATATATATATATATTATATATATATATTATATATACCGGTATATATATATATATATATATATATATATATATATATATATATATATATATATATATATATATATATATATATATATATATATATATATATATATATATATATATATATATACAGTATATAAAATCAGAGACGATAGGATTAAGCCCATTGCTCCCTATCTCTTTAGTCAATTCTTAAAACATGCACGGGATATGAGCAAGTTCTTTCTCCCAGCACTTGGGATAGATATTATAATGTTACAATAATGAATTATTATTTATATGATGGCTTATCACACTATAGACTGCAGGTTGGCTACAACTAAAGATATAAGGGAAGCAGCAGACGTTCTCCTACTTTGTGTATCCTTGCCCTTCTCTCGGCTGTTTTGCGACAAGGAAGTATTAAAAATAATGGAGGAACACATTATCAGCCTTCTGCTCTCCTATCCCTTCAGCATTGAAGATATCCCTCCTAGTTGCCTCTTACTACTGTATATGAAAGGAATACAAGGATGGAATTCCTTCCCCCTAACCACTACTGATAATATTACTCTACCTATTAATACTAATAATAATATTAACTTCTTGTATTACTGTATATCAATATACATAGGTGCAACTCCCCTTGTAAGAGAGACAGTTGAGTCACAAGTAATTTCATTTCACTCCACTGAACTGAATTGCACAACACATATGGAAACATAACTCTCGCTCTACAAAACAAAAAAAGAATATGCAGAGTAAGAGAAAGCAAAAATGAATTACGTGATGTAGATGATGCTCTTAGGTAGAACCCCCCCAATACCCTGACTAGGATAGAACCCAACTAACAGCAAACAAATAATAATAATAATAAAAATTATAATCTATTTATATGAAATGATCTTAATTCCCCTTATAAGGAGGGTTGGCCAATTGTAAGCAAAACATTGGCTCTATATCAGAGGACATTTATCTAAGTCCCTTCACTTGGACCTATTTAATCAACACTTACAATATGTACGGCAACAGAGAGGCAGAAATGGAAAGAAGAAACTGCAAAGTAAAATTTAGAGAGAGGGTATATGAGCTTAACTCCTTAATTGGATAGAACCTACCACTCATCTCCAAAAAAAAAAGAGAAGAATATGTAGAGTAAGAGGAAGAGATAATGACGTAAGGACGCTGAGAATAGCAATTAAATTACAGTGAAAAAATAAATTTATTAGATATCATATTCCAAGGAACTTGGGACGGTGGTTTCCACAAGTGTCCTTTAGGAGGGAAAAAAAAAATTAATTACTACCTCTCCCACTACTAAGAATATCCCGTGAAGTCGCCTCCGACCACAAGCAAAAAACGAGAAGGTAGAATTCTCATACCCACGGCACCAAGTCTTCTGCTTCATGATAAGCCTTTTACAAAGTGCAGAATGTACGAGAATGCAATTCTTGCTCTCCCATCACCATGGATAAATAATAAAAATAATAATAATAATAAAAATAATAATAATAATAATAATAATAAACACAAGAAGAAAAAGAATGATTATTATTACTTTCATTATTATATGTCTTACAGAACTGAATAGAATGCACTTAGCTTAAGTAAATAAATGCCATATAATTCCAAATAATGCATATTGCTTTAAAACTAAATATAGCTTCAAAACAAATGAAATCTGAGTTAATCTTATTTCAATTTTACATACATATAAGAAAAAAAGAATATTTGTGCTTTAAGCATATATGTAAAGTGCTTCATAAAGGATGTCCATTGCTTAAAGACATCCAAATTAAAGTGTACATTGCATTTTTTTTTTATGAGTAAGACCAAGTCATGCAAAGAAAAGTGTCCTCATCGGGTCTGAGTATGAAGAAACATAAAGCAAATAGAAACAGATGGGTAGTGTTGTGTTTTGTCAGACGTGAGGAGATAATGGAATATGTGTAACGAATATGCAAAAATATTCTGTGTAGATGTAGGCACAGAAAAAGATCTGAAACTGAAGAAAGACTTCATGTCAAGTTGTGTAGGACAGTTTTATTTAGGTCTAAAAGACCAGCTTCAGTATTGCATAGGCAGCTAATGAATTCCAACATTAATAATGTCCATTGCCCAAAGAAATCCAAAATTAATGATGGCCATTGGTTAAAGAATTTCAAATTAATGATGTCCATTGCTTACAGATTTCAAAAATTAATTATGTCCATTGCTTGATATCACTGTTTCAAACAATACGAGTTTTGAGCATCAATGATGATAATGTAAAAATGACTGAAAGGGTGCTTTAAGTATATATGAAAAGTGCTTCATAAAGGATGTCCATTGCTTAAAGACATCCAAATTAAAGTGTACATTGCATTTTTTTTATGAGTGAGACCAAGTCATGCAAAGAAAAGTGTCCTCATCGGGTCTGAGTATGAAGAAACATAAAGCAAATAGAAACAGATGGGTAGTGTTGTGTCTTGTCAGACGTGAAGAGATAATGGGATATGTGTAACGAATATGCAAAAATATTCTGTGTAGATGTAGGCAGAGCAAAAGATCTGAAACTGAAGAAAGACTTCATGTCAAGTTGTGTAGGACAGTTCTATTTAGGTCTAAAAGACCAGCTTCAGTATCGCATAGGCAGCTAATGAATTCCAATATTAATAATGGCCATTGCCCAAAGAAATCCAAAATTAATGATGGCCATTAGTTAAAGAATTTCAAATTAATGATGTCCATTGCTTACAGAATTCAAAAATTAATTATGTCCATTGCTTGATATCACTGTTTCAAACAATACGAGTTTTGAGAATAAATGATGATAATGTAAAAATGACTGAAAGGGTATAAGGTAAAAAATGATGTTCAGAGCTTTGAGTTTTAATAGTCGTCTAGAAAATGTTTTAAAAAGTATTTTCCTTTTAATATTACAAGAAAGAGAACATATATACCGTAATGCATATGCATTAGACATTCAAATTGTTGCTTAATTCTTTATAGTTGGGTATACCTCCACCAGAGAGAAACCCTAGTCAGATTGTATGGAGACAGAAAAACAAACATTCCAAACGTTACTCATTTTTGAAGAAGTTCATACAGCCTCACACAAAATGTAACATAGACGTAAAAGCTGACAATGTAACAGCAACAACAATTACTGTATACATAATTCTGCTTGCTGGCAATTACTAATAGTACAAGAAGAGTACATATAATACAGGACTAAAATACGTATCTGGGTCAAACAAACACAAAACTAAACAATATTATTGTTTATTTATATCACATTGAAATGTATACTGCCATTTTTAACACCATCGATACATATACTACCCAAGTACTTTGTCACAGAAATTAAGAGCAAATATTCTGATTCAAATACTATATACATACATATCAACATAATACAGTATACAAGAAACGTAAACTATTTCTAGGTGGTTAGTAAATCTTCACTGCAATGTTAAATAAACAATACAGCAGTAGTAAGCAGAACAGATTTTATACATTACAAAGCTACAGATATCACTTATGAGTACTCATGTACGTGAAAATATTCTAAAACACTTACATTAAACTTAATGTACAGCCAATTATGAGCTAGTAATACAGAATTTAAAAAATATTAACTATAAATATACACCATAGGTGAGATAATATGCTTCTCTCCAAACGAGGAGTTGCACATCCATTGCCAACCTTAGTATATTCTCTCCTATTCTGGATCTCTTTTTTTTCTTTCTGCCAAAATGAGAAACAAAACTACCACCATCATGTTCCCATGTGTGTCTTAGAAGCTGACCAATGGGGGTAGTGGGAGTGGAATGGGAATCTTCTCCTCTTAGTATATTCTTTATACAAAGAGTAAAGTTATGCAGCCTCTGTATGCATATAGACAACATGACACACAATACATACATATGTATATATATATGGCCCCATTCCTCATTGTAAGGGGGGGTTGGCCTAGCCAAGAAACATGCATTCACCAAGATCCACACATACCTGAACTACTCCTCTTACCTCCTTGAGTATAAAGGGTTGCCAACATTTCCTCCCTTACCACCCTGCTTGGGTCACCAACAAGGTAGGCAGGCAAGGATATTCTACAGTAAGGCCTAACAGCTGCAGCTGGTTTACCCCTACTGGTTCATCACATGGCATCTCTCCTCATATCCGTCCATCACAGTTCGCTGAGCTAGCAGCTGTTAGAAATCCTTTTGGCCTGTGTCACCTATACACAATCTTCCTCCACTCTTTCATATCCCTTGCAATCACTCTTTCCTGCGCCGCTGACATTCCACGTGTATCCAATGCTATTTTCACGCCATCCATCGTCTCATTCTAGGTCTTCTTCTTGGCCTCACTCCAACCAATTCTCCACTCTACACTCTCTTCGCTATTCATTTATCACTCATCCTATCCAAGTGTCCAAACCAACTCAATACTCTCTGATCTAACTTATCCGACAGCTTTCTTTCAACATCCATCCTCTGCCTGATCTTCTCATTTCTTACTCTATCTATTCTAGAAACACCTATCATACTTCCCAAACACCTCATCTTCATTACATTCAATTTGTTCTTTTCATCCTTTCTTGTATTTCATACAATGCTATTGGTATAGTCACATCTTCATATATCCTTCTCTTTCTATTTATTCTCAAATATCTATTTCTCATCACACTTTTCAAATCACCTAGGCATTTACTCGCTTCCTTCACTCTATGACTTACCTCCGCATCCACTCATTCATTCCCTGATATGTGCAACCTCAGATGCTTAAAACTCTTAACGTCCTAAAGCAACTCCCCAGTCTCTCCTACATTCAATCTGCCATCATTAACACTCCTTGTGCATATTATGACTTTACTTTTACCAATATTCACCTGCAACTTCCTTCTTTCACACACCCTAGCAAACCCAGTCACCAAATTTAGTTCATTCTCAGTATCAGCCACCAGTGCTGTGTTATCCGAGAATAATGGATAAATAGCAATTGACTCAATTTCCACAACCTTCAAAACTCACCCACTAATCACAAGCAACTGTCTAATATTCTTTCAATTACCACCCTTACCACTTTATCCATATACACATTACACAACTTTGATGTAACCCTACACTAACTTCAAACCAATCACTCATACCATTCCTGACTCAAACACCTGCTTTAATATTCATGTAAATACTCTTAATCGCATTCACCAGACTTCCAATTATTCCATAGTCACAATACACTCCACAACACCTCTCTATCTATACCTATCATATGTTTTCTCTAAGTTCAATAAAGTCCAAAAAGTGTCCCTACCATTCTCTAAAAACTTCTCACACACCTGTCTAACCATGAACACCTGATCCACACACACTCGTCCTCTCCTGAACCCCCATTGTTGTTCCCCAAGCAATCTCCCAGTACCTTTCCTAATTTTCTCAATTAAGACTCTTCCATATACCTTACCAACTATACTCAACAAACTAATTCCTCTATAACTATCTGCTTTCCCTATATAAAGTGGATCTACACATTCACTCCTCCAATAAGTGGAACCATCCATTTCCTAAAATACACATTCAACAACATAGCCATCCATTCTACTAATGACTCACCACCTTTTGTCAAACATACTACATGACACCTACCTATTCCTGGTGCTTTACCTGCTTTCATTGCCAATTGTACCTCCTCTTTGATTTTTCTATTCTCATTAAATAACATTGGCATTTTCCAATCATTTCCCAAAGCCACAATCTCTGCTCTCTAACATCTTCCTCAATTAGCAGTTCCTTGAAATACTCAGTCCATCTCTCTCTCACCTTTATTTCGTCTACTGGCAATTGCCCATCTGCTCCTTTTACCCTCTCCTTCCTAAAAAAGACTCCCTTTCTGCACTCTTGTCACTTCCTTCCAAAACATCTCTTTGTTCCTTTCAAAATTTTCAGACAAGCCCACCTCACCTTACATCCACTTCTCTCTTTGCCTTCCTCACCACACGCTTTGCTAACTTCCTTTTTGCACTATAGCTTTCATATACTTCTACATTACCTATCTGCAACCATACCTCAAATGCCTACTTCTTTCCAGCCACTACTGCACTCACTCATCTCTTCATTCCACAATTTACTACTTTCTTGTACTTATACCTGTTAGTCTCCTCCAAATACACACTTCATAAATTCCTCCATGAAACAACTCCACTCCTTCCTTCACATTCTTTTTCACATTTCACACATTCCTCAGACTAGCCTTATACTCAGTCCTTTTTTTTTTTATTCAGTTCACTTACTTTTAGCACCACTCTCCCTCTTTCATTTCTTCTCTTTCTCCCACTCTCACTCTACTTTCCACTAAATAATGATCAGATATTCCACCACTAGCTCCTCTCAGTACATTCACATCCAATACTCTTCCAGTCATCTTCCTGTCCACCACATAATCCATTGTTCTATCAAATAATCTACCATTATCTACTCTGTCCTAGGTATACTCGTGCATATCCTTTTTAAATGCAGTACTGTCAATCAACATCTCTCTCTCTCTCTATAAACATTTCTATCATTTTCCCTCCACTCTCATTCTTACCAGGTACTCCAAATTTTCCAAATATACCATCCACTGGCTCATTCCCTACTCTGGCATTCTACTCTCCCATCAACACCACATTCACATTAATTCCCAAGTCTTCCACACGCTCGTTCAATTTCATCTAAAATTTTTCTCTTTCTTCCTCACTTCTTTTACTGCCAGGGCCATATGCGCTCACAATCGTCCAAATCTCACATCCCAGTCTTATTTTAGGCACCACTTTTTGTGATTATGCTTCCTTCCATTCCATAACACATTTATCTCTTCACTTACCAACACAGCCACTCCCTCTCTCCCTTGCTCTCTCAACTCCAGACACCCTACCTAACACACTCCCAAATGTCACCTGACCATTCCCTTTTATCTTAGTGTCTCTCAGTGCAAGCAAACATCTTTCTCTCTGCAAACATACTCCCTATCTCCTCCCTTTTACTTTCACATACAATACAACCACGCACATTCAGAGATCCAATTACTAGGGGTCCGGCTGGATCTCTCCTGCCAGAATACCCACGCATTTCCAGGCTATCAGTAGGTAGGCAATAAAGAGGAGACTCCCACTCCCCCTATTCCACCCCATTTAGTCATTACGACAAGCAGGGGAACAAAGAGAAAGTATTCTACCCCCTCCATTTGTATACTAATGAACAAATTTAATCATTTCTCAATATACACTAATAATCTTCAAAAGAACTGCAATAGAAGGAAAACACTATGTGCAATTAAAAAGCATTGAAGTATTCAACAGAAGTTGAACTTGAGGATACCAATTATTAAATATATCTAAATAACTGATTATTTGCTTGGATAAATTACCAAATCCTAGTAGGTCTTTCCCCTAGACAGAACAAAAATGTTTACATTATGGTTACAATTTGAAAGAAGAGATTCTATCCCTGGTAATTTACGGTATCGGAATAGGTCTTTAGGAAAGAGCAACTTTATCTTCAATGAGAGACCATATCCTGCCCAAGCTAGGAGGCTGGCCACA